>JAQZBX010035775.1:0-24447 GCA_029593785.1 Cabassous unicinctus
AAATATCATAATCAGGAAGAACAAATTTGGACATGTAGGACACAAGCAATTAGACAACAACTGTGTTGGAATGCTTTAAGCTTACTGTATGATTTCATTTCCTTTTCTAGATTTAGGCAATGGCATTTCTGCTTTGGAGCCCAGAATGGATTTAGGCAATGGCATTTCTGCTACAAGACTTGATTATAAAAGGGACAGAATGCCAACACATAAAAATAAATGTTTTGTGCCCAGATGGATATTTACTTTTGTTTTAATGTTGAGGCAGAAGGAGACATTTTGAGGAAAGCAAGGGTTAAAGGGAGGCAGCTCTGTGGTGCCATGCTCATCCTGCAGAGATGTGGGTCGTTAAAGATCTTTTGTAGAAACACGTCTGTCCTAAGAAATAGATGGCAGTCATCCTGAAAGCAGAGAGCACATCTTATCCCTTTTGTATCTGTAGAACATGCATTGCCAATAGATATTAGGTGCTCAACAAGCATCTTTGGTAAGAAAACCTAGCCCAGTCCTCCAGGTTGATGAGACTAGCAGCAGAGGCTGCTCCAGCAGCAACAGACTGTGAACTGAGAACCGGAGGACTTGGGTGGCAGTCCTGGCTCATTTGCAAAATAGAAGGCAGAAATAATTTATCTTGAAGGCTCCTGCTAACTCTAGAAGGTTATTTTTTATTTCTAGCATCAATTTAATCTGAATTATCAGAAATCCGCATTAAACTGTAATTATTTTTACAATTTTATGACAATTGAAATTAAGAAGCAACTCTGAAATTTTTTAAGTTATTTTTTTATTCCACTTATAAAATCATATTGCAAACCTGAAAATAAAGATTGCAAAGCCAGTGGTCCAAGTCCAGGCAAATTAAATCTTCAATATTCTTGAAATTGCTGACTTTCTGGTCATAACAGCCTCGGAGAAGGGGACACTTGAATTTTCCCTCCACTACATCAAAGTTGTCATCACATAAAGGGAAAGCTGCCCAGCCTACAACCCGGTCAAGACAAATATGTGTCCCATGGAGGAGAAAGAGCTCAAACAAGAGAACCAGGCCAGGTTTCACATCTTTCTTAAGAGGAAATGCCTAGAAAAGATTAATAACAAAAGGGAAAATTGGGATGCTTGTATTTTAAGAAACACATGATATTCAGCGAAGTCTATAGACATTTTAAAATTTAATAGTCTGAACAATTATTGTTTGCCCCAAAAAACTCACGATGAGATATATCTTCATAAATAACCTTTCCATTCCAAGGTAATGGAGCAACTATACCACCATGAAAATGTAACCCAAACAAAAGGACAAATTTGACTCTGCCAGTTTAAGATTCTGCACTTTATTTTACGAGCTTTAGGAACCGAGCTTGTAAAGTGTTAACTAATGTGGTACCTACACTTTCACTCCTCTTTGCTTGAGCTAGTACCTCTATTGTATAATTTATTTCTATCTTTTGTTGCAGTTACTGTTTAACATGCCTGCTGTTCATCTTTGTATCATTCACACATCCAGCACAAGTGTTGTGTACAGATTAAATGTTATTATAAGAAGAGCTTGAACAAACAATCACAAGCCAAAGAAATGAATCCTAGGTAAAATGATAACTTGAATTGCTATTGCAAGGTCTACCTCTTCAAGGGAAAATAGGGTCCCATTTAATTTTGTGACTACTCTGTTTATTTCAGTTGACACTATTATGCACAACCCTAGGCAAGCCATTTGTCAATGCTAAACAGCATAAGGTGTGAAGATGGATGAAACGATCAGATTGACCAAATTATTGTTCAAATTCCCAGATGCAGAAGAGTCTACTCCTCAGTCTTTTATTTTTCTTAAGGAAAACGGAAGACATGATTTTTTAAAAAGTTATAACCTTGGCTTCATGTTTCAATTCTGTGTGATTAATTAGAAATGGGAAAAGATAGAGACGTGTTGAAGACTATTTTACAATATATAAAGCTAAAAATGTATACGTATATTTTGTAGGATGTATGTAAATATTCCAAGACTCTGTTTAGGTTTAAAATGAAACAGAAACATCTGTTGAAAAATGCCATAACCCTGTGGCAGCTGCTATTAAACCATTAACAGGATCAGGTTTCATTTAAACCAGATTTACCATTTTCTACAACAGCCCATGGGAAAGCTAAAAACATTAGGCACAAATTACTGACAAGAGAGATTCTTAATCAAGCTGTACTTTTCATTTGGCTAGTGGGCTGTGAGTAACCTTTGTGATAAGAGAATAAAAGCTCAATGAAGAGGAAGAATAAACCTGTTTGGGGCCTTCATTAAAAAATAAAGCTGGACTGATACTATTAACAGTAATTTCATCATCTTTATCCTGCACTTACAAGGGAAAATTAGTACCCTTCTTATTCTAAGCTGGTCTTATCAAGTGACACGTTCAAAATACATGAAGTAATCATTTGACCCATCCTGGGCCACCTCTATCACTAATTTTATTATGGTCTTGGGAAAGTCACTTCTCTTTTTACATTTAAATTTCCATGCACTTGAGTTCCCTCATCAATAAAAATAAAGAGATATAAATGCTTTCCTTACAGAGCTGATTCAATAATCAACTTTGATAATAAATATAAAAATGCTCAGAAAAATTGTGAAATGCCCATTATTATTAATTTGTAAAATGTTATCCTATTTTCTTCTGAAATGATTGAGGTTAGAGTTGATTATTTTCTTCTTTTTAATTACAGTAGTTGCAGATTTACAGAAAAAAAAAATCATGTAGAAAATAGAGTTATCATATGGCCCTTCCCAATTAATAACACCTTGCATCAGTGTGGTACATTTGGTACAACTGATGAAAGAATATTATTATAATTGTATTATTACTTATAGTCCATAGTTTATATTAGGGGTCTTGTTTGGTGTTGTAAAGTCCTATAATTTTTTAAAAAATTTTTATTCTTGTAATATATATACAACTTAAAATTTCCCCCTTTTAACCACATTCAAATATGTAATTCAGTGCTGTTAATTCCATTCACAATGTTGATTTTAATAAAGAGGAAAAGGGCATATTTAAGATGAAAAAAAATCTATAAACATGTAGAGTACCAAGGTGTTTTAGTGCATGAGAAATAGTTCAAGGCCACCAAATCTAACATATTGACACCACACAGCATTTTGTGTCAACTGTAGCTATGTAGATGTGAGGCTGGTCCTCATGCCCAAAAGGAACATCGCCTCAACCTATTTCACAAGACAGAGGAGTCACATGCAACTGCCCTGACAGTGCCTAAAATAAATGTGTATGAACTGGACCAAACCAAGTCACTGATATCAACTGAAAAGGAAGATAAGAGCCATAAGTTATCAAATAAAGGAATTCACTTTATCTGACAACTGTTGTCTGATCTTATTCATTCTTTTAGTGCCCTTGCCTTCCTATGTGTCATAGGAGAGATCTTCTGCCCTGTAATGTGTAGCCTGGGACTCATTCTTTTCTTCTTCAGAAGGAAAGGGCCACTAAGTTTCACTAACTCTCAAGATCCTTTCCACAAACCTGAATATTTCCACAGATTGCCCATGAGGTGCCATTTCTAGTTATTATTCATTCACTTTGCTATTGAATACTACATATTAAGAGAAATAAATACATTAGGAATCCCTCTGTAATGGTTTAGAGCTTTGTAGGCTAGAAAAACACGTTCTCTAATTTAACCCGTTCCTGTGGGTGTGAACCCACTGTAAATAGCACCCTTTGATGAAATTACTTCCTTTAAAGTGTGGCCCATTTTGATCAGGATGGGTCTTAATCTTATTACTGAAGTCCTTTATAAGCAGAATGACATTCAGAAAGATGGGGAGAAAGCCACAGAGGGAGCAGCCAGAAGCTGAACATCAACAGAACCTGGAAGGCAGGGGAGAGGCTGCCATGTGCATTGCCATGTGACAGAGGATCCCAGGACCAAGGATCCTGTGGACACAAAGAAGTTTATGGAAAAATAAATCCCAGAATGGATTTCTTGTATGAGCTAGGACTAAAGGCAGTTTAATCCTTGGGAACAGATATAGCTGAAGGAGCATACCATCATTGGGTGGGAGACTTTTCAGGGGAAAGGAGGAAATCATTATACATGTTACTAATCATGGGACACTGTGGCATACTGGAATACATAAAAGCCCCACACACAGAATGAGACCTCAGTCTTCACCAATTTTCATCTATAAAAGTTTCACAGAAATCTCAGCAGCACATGGACAATTGGAGCAGGGCTGGAAGACAGAGAAATCTCCAGTGGCACAAAAATTGGGGAACAGGGCTGGAGACCAGAGCATTATCTCACAGTCACCTGATGTTTAGATCCCAAGCTCAGCTGGAAGGAAAGGCTTTACACTCACAACTTTTGAAACGAGTAGTGAATTAACAAACTGAAGTTGTAACCCCACCCCATCTTAGCTCAATTGCCAATTCACTATTCAGATCAGCTGCTCACTCACCCTAGCTCAGCTCCTCACCATAGCTTCTTGCAGATTTTTTGAGGGGGAAAAATTGTCTGCTTCAGTATCCACAATTTATTTACACACAATGTGTGGCATATAATGCAAAACTCTAAGTCATGTTTCTGAGTACCATGAAGAATACTGTTTTTGAAGGAAGAAATATTTACAGGGCTGAATTGCCCTGCATAACATAACAGTGATGTATTTGAGTTATGTTATCACCCTTTTGCTATCTAGAGGGTGGATCTGAAAGAAGGGAAAAAGAAAAGGAAAACAGTTCATAGAAATTGACCTACAGATGATCCAGATGTAAGAATCAATGACAAAGACTCTAAAATAATCATTATAATTAAGATAAAGAAATTAGAGGATAAGATGGAAATAATGTTGAATGGATGGACAATTTCATAAACAACTTTTTAAAATGTCTAGAACAGGAGCATAAAATACCTGAAATGAAGAATCTATTAAATGTATGTAATACAAAATTATACATATAAGAAAGGATGGTAAACTCTAAGAAAGGGCAATAGAAATTATTCAAACTGAAGCACACACACACACACAAAACACAGAACAGAGCAGGAAAGCCCTATGGGACAATAATAAACAGTCTAACATACATGTAATTGGAGAACTAAGACAACTAACAGAAAGAAAATGGTGCAGAACAAATATTTGAAGAGATACTGGCTAAGAACTTTCCAAAACTGATGAAAGACTTCAACTCACAGAACCAAAAAGTGATGACAAACCCAAGCAGAAAAAAAAATACAAAGAAAACACTACCTTTCACAGTCAAATTGCCAAAAATCAAAGATAAAAAGAAAATCTTAAAAATAAAGGGTTGTCTATGATAACTAACAAAGGAATTTATTAATGGCTCTCAAATGGCCATACATAGTCAAGAATCCATATTTCCTTATTATCAAATCCTGAATTAAATATTATACAACATATAGAAAATCCCACTTTCTGCCAAGTTTCTTTCTCTGAACTCTGATTGTATGAATTTACCTTTTATCTTTCGCACTGAGCAAAAGGTTTCCAGACACTTTGGTTCAGTGCAAAGTCCATTTTGTGCTGTTTGACAGGTTGTTGCTTGGCATACTGACACCTTATATTTACCCTGTAAATCGTTATTCCTTAACATTGCATTCAAGGCTCTAGAGCAGTCACACTGCTAACTAATGTTCAAGTGTTATTTCCTACTGAATGCACACTCTACACTGCTGTCAAAATCATTTTTCAAAGTATTTTATTTTCTTATGACAGCCTCTTCATCAGGAAGTCCTCCTCCTCCCCCATTTATGATTTAAAACCTTACAATATTCAGTTTCGAAGGACCTTTGAAATGTTCATCTCTTGTTCACAGATTTTCAAGAAAACTACAGGCAGAGATGCTGGTAGAAGCCAGACATAATCCAGAGGACTTGCAATTTTTCATAGCAATCACTAAAGCTTTCTAAGAATTTTTAAGTCCTTAAAACTTACAATGAATAAAAATAATACAAAAGAGTTGTAAGCACATGGTCACCTCAGAAGAAGGCATTTTTAATTTTGTTGATGAATACAGGTTATCTAATAAAGATACTGGTAGGGTATATGGCACAAAATTTGAAAACACAGTAATATATTCAGCTCCTTGCCCAGTCAGAAATCTTTTCTGTAACATACTAAACAGTTATCCATTCTCTGCCTGGAACCTAAACTAATGAGAATGTTTGTCAATCCAAAGAGTAAACCAATCCATGTTTGGAACCTTCTAATTGTTAGAAATCTCCCTTCCCTCTTGACCAGTTATGCTGTCATTAATGTGATTCACCAAATATTTTAAGTTCCCCAGTTTCTAAACATGTGGTAGGAATGCATGCCTTGGCCCTCTGTGGCTGGGCAGGGCCATTTGACTAGTTCTGGCCAACAATCTGTAAGAAGAATTGATTGATATGTGTGATTTCTGGACCAGAGCTTTTAATTGTTAGTTGTAAAACCTCCAGAGTTCTCTTTTCTTCTCCTTTGCTATAGTGACAAGCAACTCTCCAGATGATAGCTCTTCTATTAGTTTTTAAGACTGGATAGAACAGCAGCCTTAGCCATCCTGAAGTAGACAGGTAACATGAGTGAAAAATAAAGTTCTGTTGTATTAAGCCACTGTGATGGGGTTTTTTGTTACCACAGGATAGACAACCTTATGTGGACTGATTCACTGGCCCTGCCCTGTATATATTCAATTCCAACCTTAACAATTCTATAAACATGATTATTGTGCCAAGATAGTCTTAGGGCCATAGCTCTAAGTCACTGGATATAAAAGCAGGGAGCTAGTGGTGCTTTTTCAGGGTCATGATGAAGCCAGTAGTAGAGAAACATGCAGATACTCATAATCTGTTCTCCAGTAGACAAGCAGAATAGCAGATAATGCTTAAACTGCACCTCTTGAGTCTACAACGGTGCCACTTGGACAATTCCATGCTTGTAATCCTTCCAAATGACTTTTAAGTAGTTCTCCTGAATTTATATACATGTTACTTCAATCCTCTTCTTTCAAACCTGCCCTGTCTAATTGCTTCTCTAATTGCAAAGAGAAGCTATGTATCTTAGTGGATATAAAGCATGGGATTTGGCAACAGACAAACCTGGAATCAAATACCAACTTACCAATTAAATGAGTAATTCCTTAGCATTGCATTCAATGTTGTCTTTGGATCTTGGTTTCACCATCTGTAAAGCACTGAATTTGGAAGGAGGAGTGAGGATAGAGGGTGGGGAAAGGCTACTGTGGCAATGGGGGGAAAGTGATGGGGAAGGTAGGAGAATGGGAAATGAACCAAATGTTGTCTTCTGGTCTAACATCCTATGAGAATCAGGGCAGTCCAGAAAGTAAACCAATATACTTAATTTGCATCAGAAACAACAAAATATTTTTGGGGGGCAGACAACTCTGAACAGATGAGTGGGAATTGATGCCACAGCACAGAGTAATCTAGGTCATTCAATGAGAGTTTTATAGGGCCATTATTTTCATCTTCATTCCCTCAGCCAAGATAAATAAATAGGCAAATTAGCGCTAATCCCCAGTTTCACCGTTGTGGGATAAAAGAAAGTAATTATTCTTGGAAACTAATCTTGGCCAAGGGATCAAGGACAGAGAATGGGAACAACTATAACTATCAGAGTTCTGAATTGAAGAACTTAGAGAATCTTGCTTCCTTCACCACACACCAGCAGAAAACCAATGCTCTTAGTTGCAAATGTAGTAGTTTTAGATCTCTATTTTTGCAGAGTGATTTGTTTTAATTCTTTAATCCTAAAAAGTGGCATAATAGCAACTGTTAACATTTATTGAGAACTTACTAAATGCAAGGCAACTTTTCAAGCACTTCATCCTTATTAAATGAATTACCCAACAATCCTATGAAAGAGATTCTATTATTAATCCCATTATATGTGTGATACAACTGAGGCAAAGAGAGATTCGGTCATGTGTCCAAGGTCACATAGCAAGTGGAGGGTAGACCTGGGATTTGAATGTCAGCCATCTGCCGCAGAGCCATTCATACTATGCTTCCTGAATGTTGGGGAGGGCGGACCTTGTCTATCTTGGTTTCATGGTGCAAGGGCTCTAGGATGTTCCTCTCTATCTTATTGGTTACTCTTCCTATTTTTCTACACACTGAGGGGCTGGACTTTGCCTTCAGAGATTTATCTTCACCCAGCTGTTCTTGTCTCTTAAATTGCTTACTTTAGATTTGGGCATCAAAATAGACATACAGCACACCAAAGAAAAACATCTTTAACCCAATAAAACCCAATCATCCAGGACCCTTACAGAATGAGTCCTTCTGAAGGGTTGCTTTTAGCAAATAGCTTATGGGTTAGTAATTCTGAATTAAAAACTTCCTTAAAAGAAGGGCACAATCCTACCATCTCTCAAACCTCTACTCCCCAAATATAATTTTACCATTTCTCAACAACTGACTGAATCACGTGAGAACATCAGTGATCATATCGTGTTCTAATACAGTGATGTCCTCAAGGCCTTAGATTAGCAGCCCTGAAAATTTAGTTTGTCTAAGAATTATCTGATGGTGCTTTCTATAAACACAGATTTGCAGGCCCCGTTCCCAGTCCTGAATCAGTTAAGTTTGGGGTGAGGCTTGGGAATCTGCACTGTTAACAAATATGTCCCGGTGACGGTGATTCTGTTGGTCCTTTCGAGCCTCCTTTGAGAATCACAGCCCAATAAGAATGCAAACATGAACAAGAAATGTCTGTGTTCCCTTGGTCTTAAGTCTGATTAACCTCCACTGCTTAAGACAAAGGCATTTCCATACAAAATCCGAGTAATTATCTGAAAAATTACTGGAGAAAAATAAAACTTTTCCACCATTTTCCCACAAAACATGACTGAAATCAAGAGGAAATAAATGGTGTATCTCAACTGCAGTGTCTGACCTCAACCTCAATATGGGATAACTCATGTCTTCACATCTACGCAAATGTTCAACTAAGAATCTTTCACTCTAGAGATATGGCAAAACCTAATTGAATATTTTAATTTGGAAAATTCAGTTCTGGGATTCCTCTGCCTCCCTCTCTCTCTCTCTCTTTTTTTTTTGAGTGTGAAAACAAAAAGTTGAATTTTCAGTTTCTTCTTGTTAAGAGTAAGATAGATCTTTCCTTTCATTGTCCCTGAGAGTTGAACACATTGGGGAAAAATTGGGCACAGCCCATTACTTTTACAAGCCCCAGTGACTGAGCCTCAATGCACAAAAAGATGGCATTTTGGAACATCTGCAGCCTGATTAGATCAAAGCCCAGCAAATTAACCACAAATGGCTTTACAAGGAACATGCAAATATATCATTTGGAAAGGAGAAAACTTTTGGCAATAATTTTTAATCAACATTTTCCCTTTGGGCAACCCACACTGTCCCCAAAGATATCTAGTAATAATCTTAATGTTTGTACAGCATTTTATATTTTACAAAACTCTTACATGCATCTGATCTCATTTGATTTCCACATCCATCTTGTTATGCAGTTGATATTAGCCCATTTTACAGGTGATTGAAAAAAATGGTTTAAGAAGATTAATAACTTGCTTGTATTTTCCCAGCTACTAAATTGTTAAGCCATAACAATTTGACTATGCCAAAGGCCACAGCTGACATTACTGGCTCCCTCCATTTATTCATTCCACATATTTATTAAGCATCCATTTTGCACTCAGCACCATTTTTTTTAAAAATGAATAAGACAACCAGTCTTCCTATTCTCAGTGAAGTACAGTCTGATGAGTGAGGAGTAAGTACTAAATAAACAAGAAACTATCGGTACTAATAAATGCTCTAATGAAATTAAAATAGTGGCATGCTAGAAATTTACTAGGGGATGGGAGCTTATTCTGTCAAGAAAACTCTGTCTAAGGAGGAGACCTTAATCCCAAACCTGCTGTTTCATGATCTGGGGAAGGAGTTAGCAGGCAGAAAGCAAGTCCTGTGGCAAGAATGAACTTGGTATGTTCAGAGAACAGAAAGTGAGGCTGCAATGAAATACACAAGCAGAAAATTAGGATGAAATAAATTAGATAGGTGATAGAGGCCAGACTGCATAAGGTTCAAAGGCACATTTGGATCTTATTCTAAATGCAATGGGAAGCCACTGGAAAATCTTAAACTGGGATGTGACATGATCTGATCTGTGTTTTACTAAATTGACCTTTATTGGTCCTTGAGTTTAGAGATGTTTTGATTTGAACACAAATCCTTTCTTTCCACCACCACAGGTTTTCTGAGCCCCATGAGTTCAGAATCTTTGACTACCGTTTGGTGGATCTATGAAGCAGATGGATAGAGAAACGTAGCCACGTCAGTCTTTTGCAATTAACAGGTCTGTATGACCTTGGGAAAATCCTTGCCCTACTCAGTCCTTCGTGATTTCGCTTGGTGTTCATATGAGAATTAATGCCTTAAAAGTAATTGTAAAGCATTTTGTGTAGATGTCGAAATATTAAAGCATATTCCCTCTGAATGTGAGGGAGTTCAAATATAGAAGCAAGTTCCTCCTCTTTAGAGAATTCAAAATGATTTGATTGTTGAACCGCATGCAAAGTGAACAAGAACTACTATTTTGTAACTAGGGCATTCTTAGTTCTGAATACACTGGATTTGAGTAGATGTAGAGAGCAGACTCGAAGGACAAAGATGGATATTACAGTACTTTAAAAAGCATTTCCAATAAAGTGGAGAATGTAAATCTGCATAAAACACCAAGGAAATTTTTAAAGTTTTAAACAAAACTCAACTAAAAGTAAAACTCAGCTAATAGTTGTCTATTTGAAATCTGCACTGTGACTCTTAGAATTATTATATTTGTTAGTTCATTAAAAATATTTATGGAGATAGCCACATTTCAAGACGTTGAAGATGAAAGCCCCTACTCTCAAGAAGCTTACATTCTAGGGCTGCCAGATATTCTTAAGATTAAGTGCCCACACTCATTCCTAAACTTTAATTTGCTACATAATACAGATCTAGACCTTTCTGAAGACAGAAGAAAGAAACTGAAAACAGAAAGATAGAGAGGTTTGACTTTAGAAGTAAAAGCAAGTCTGGTAAAAATATAAAGAAAGATTATAGGAATTGGTGAGTAATTTACAGAGATGGAAACCCAATATGTCTATTCTTGATGCTTCTTTCAGAGAGGTCTGTGAACTTTGGGGTTTTAGACTGTGGAGTCAGTCATAGATGGGTTTGAATCTCAGCCTCAAACACTTGAATAAGTCCTTATCTCTCAAACCTTGGGTTGTATGAAGTTTGTATTCAATAATGTATATTAAGCAAATGGTGATGTAATTGGCATACTGCAGATACTCAATAAATGTTACTCTCCCTCTCCTGCCAGAGTATAAGTGGTACAGTGAAAAAGTAACTTTCTGCTCTAATGGACTGGAAACCCATCCCCCAGCAGCACATCCCCCAAGAATGAAGTCAAAATAGTACCACAGAAATTTAATGGAAAGTGAACATCCTCAGAGGAGAAAATAAAGAATACATTAGGGAAGATTCTTGAAGGAATGTTTTTTTGTTTGTTTGTTTGTTTGAAAAGTTATACATTTACAAAACAGTCATGCAACTGGAGAAACCTAATATAGTGAGGAAAGCAGTGAATATTCTACATGGAGGATTTTATCATGATGATAAAAATAGTTATTGTCAATAGTTATTTCCTACATGAAACACACTAGGCTAAGCAGTTTACACATCATACTATTTAATTCTCACTAAACCCTATTACTGAGGTATTTGATTCCCATTTTCAGATGAGGAAACTGATTAAGTATTCTTCCTGAAGACTTAGGAGCTTGTTAGTAGCAGAACTCAGATTCCAAATCTAACCAGCCTCACTGTAAAATGTGTGCCTAGCTACCACACAAAAGGCCAATTTTGTTTTTATTTTGGTGGGGGTGAGGGAAGAAAGGCATTGGATGTTCCTTTATTTGATTGAAGAAGTCTGCACATAGGAGCAGCGAAAAGTGAGTGAAGAGGTCTAGGATACAAGTTGAAGGAGGCACAACCCACACCATGATCATGCTGAGTCCATTGTATAGAGAGGAGAATGCCCAGTGAGCACAAAGTGCCACAGAAGAAGGGCCACTTGCGATCAAGGCTTTCACCAGTATGGGTGACCTCTTGACCAGCAGGAGTGACACTTTCAGGAACTGCCAAAAAGGACCTTCTAAAGCCTTATGATGTAAAATACCCCAGGGCTATTCATTATTAATGGTAATAACCAATAATCACTAAAAGCAAAATTACTCAGGTTCTAGTTGGCCTAAAACCACTCCTTCTTATGAGTTGTTAGAAACAATTCAATTCTTAGATATGCATGCCTCTATGGAGTATGAATGTGTTCTTCTTGTCATAGGGTGTTATCTCAGTGGGTGGGGACACACACAATAAACAACAAAATATTAAACTCCCATCCTGGGGAGTCCTGCTACATTCTCAAATAGAGAGGCAAGATTCTCTCGAGCACATAGGCAGTGCCTAATAAAAAAATAAAAAATAAAAAATAAAAAACCAATATGCGAAACCCTCAATATTAATGCTTGTACTTATGAACCTTATTCTTATAAAATTGAAACTTAGCCTAATAATAACTATTGCCTAAGAGTTACCTCCTGAAAATCTCCTTGTTTCTCAAATGTGGCCTCGCTCTAAGCCAAACTCAGCCAATAAACTTATTACATTTCCCTTGGTGTGGGATATGACTCCCAGGGACAAGCCTCCCTTGCATTTGCAAGCATTTGGAAAAAGACCTTGAGCAAAAGAGGGAAACATTAAATACAAAAGAGTTTTATGGCTAAGTCAGAGTGAGTCAGGGGATTATTCCAAAGGTTACACTTATGCACATCTCAGGCAGATCTCACTAACTGCCATAGTAAACAGAGCCTCAAAAAGGGGTGCTCCTGAGGATCCTAGAGACATCCAGACACTATAGGCAAGGTATACAATCTTTTGAAATGGGCACCCCATTGGTGGGCCTTACCAAATAAATAGGTTATATGACAACCTATTTCCCCAATGTAACAGAGTTAGACTTATTTATAATTTCCCTACACATGATTCTTCTACCCCTTTTATTTGAACCTATAATTAGCACTAAACCCATTAAATATATGTCTCAGAGACTTAACTCTTTGGTCTGTTCATATACCAGACTTGACTCTCAGAAGAGTTGTGGCCAATGCCTGCTCTCCAGTTCATCAGACATGCCCAGGACAACAAACAAAATGATGATCATGGACAACCCCCATCCCGATAACAGAGAATAGCTACAACTGCGAGCAGAATGGAACATCACCATTCCAAATTCCTCAAGGATGAGGAATGAGAAAATATAACGGGGGAATGCAACCATGGACCAAAGTAAAATTATTATTATTGTAGTAACAGAAGAACATGCAACATTGATATAAAGATAGTGATTACCAGAGGTTCTGATGGGAGGGGGAGAGAATAATAGGTGGAACATAGGTCATTTTTAGGGCATTGAAATTAAATGTAAACTATAATGTAAACTATAGACCTTGGTTAGTAGCAATGCTTCAGTATTTATTCATCAATTATAACAAATGTACCACACTATTGTAAGATGTTATTAATAGAGGATGATGTGGGGTATATGGGAATACCTTATACTTTTGAAGTAACTTTTCTGTAGTCTAAACCTCTTTAAAAATAAAATTTATTATATGAAAAAATCACACACACACACACACACACACAAATGCCACGCAGAAAAGAACCACTTGAAAGATGTTGGGTTGATTATATTTCAAGAATTCATACTTTAGGTCATTTCAATCTATTTCTAATATATGCAGTTTTCAGAAAGCACTTCAGGGAAGAGCACTCTGGCCAAGACTAATAATGACAAGAAAATGAACTATATTCTTCATGTACAGAATGGAATCAGAACATCACTGAAGCACACTGCCATCTGAAGTATTTAGGAAGCTTTAAATAAAAAATAAATTTATCTATTTTGCTGAAATTGAGGATCTTTTTCTCAAGTATAAAACTTCAAACTTATTAATATCAGAGCTATATTTTAAAATGTGTGCCAATACCAGCTAGATGGCTGCATAAGTGTCTTGAAATTTCAAGAAAAGGCATTAAATTTTTCACAGTATTTGTGTTTTATTCTCTGTGTAACAAAAATATGGCACCCTTTTAGCAATGAATAATAGATTCCCAGTTTGATTTACATGCATGGATTAAATGCATATTTGAAAAGTTACTATTTTATTCATATTGGATTTCTCTCCAGTAATACAAAAATGGTGCCCATCTACTACTATAATAATGATACCACACTGAGATATAAATATTAACTGGTTGATACACTTTTTAAAATTCTGTAGTTTCATGAAGTCATCTGATAGCACAGTGAGTTTAGGTTTTCTCTGGACCCTCTGAGGTGCCAATATGTACCATATGATTAGTCAAAACCTCCTACATATAAGGAATAGAGGGCACCAGACCTTCCTCCCATCCCAAATTAAGCTTATTTCAAGGATGCCAGATTTGCACATTGGTTTCTAAAAGGGGGAAGTCTATCGGGACTCCTTCTTTCCACTGGAAAAGATAAAGAAATTAAAGGATAAGATGGAAATAATGGTGAATGGATGGAAAATTTCATAGACAATTTTTGAAATTTTCTAGAACAGTAGCATAAAATACCTGAAATGAAGAACTCATTGAATGGACTTAATAAGAAGATTATACATTTAAGAAGAAAGGATAGTTCATTGTCATCAGTTCTTTGTGAGCCCATATGGATCTCCTTCCATCTCCCTTATCCAATTTCAATATGCACATCACATAACTGAAGGACAAAGTTCACACAACACCAAAATATCCTTTGGGTGATGAAAATTTTTTTTAGAAATAAGATGATTTTTTGCCTTTAAAGCAAACAAAGATCAATATTGCAGAAGCACCCCAGACTGTGAACACTTACAGAGAGCCCTCAATATAGTACATGGTAGATAGAAGTGACTAAATAAGTATTTCGGTTACCTATTGCTGCACAACAAACTACTCCAAAATGTAGTGGTTTAAAACAACAACCATTTCACTCTATCTTCCAATAATGGGAATCAGGAATTTGGGCAAAGCTCAGCAAATGGCTCTTATACTCCACATGGCATCAATTGATGCCACTTGGTGATACTCAGCAGGTGGCTGGGCAGAGCTGGAGGGTCCAAGACAGCTTTATTCTCTTATTTGGCATCTTGGCAAGGATAAATGGAAGGCTGGACTCAGCTGGGACCCCCTCTCTCATCCTACATTGTCTCTCCAGCAGTCTAGCTGGATTTCTGACATAGCACTCAGGGGTCTAAAGCAAGGTTTCCAAAGAAACAGGACGTGGAAGCTGCCAGTCTTAACCTGAACTTAAACCCAGAAACTGACACCGCATCCTCCATCATATTCTATTGGTCAAGTAGTCAGTGGGAAGAGTAGCAAAGAATTTATGGCCTTCTTTAATCTACCACAATAGGTCATTGAAGAATGAATGAATGAACAAAAATATATTACATAATACAAATAGTATTAATCTATTTGGCCATGTATTTTGTAATAGCCTATGACTAACCCAACAAGCTCCTTCTGAATTCACAAGAAACATGCAAGATTTCCAATGACTAAGCAAGCTAGTGTGAACTCAAAAAGTGCTACTTGCCAAGATCCCAAATTTGTTTTGACTCTTCTATTATATGTATTTTTCCCCAAGTTTGAAGTTTGTGCCCATTTATCAGACTAACTTCTCAACTTCACAGTAAGTAAATAATTTAACTAGCCTAGAGTAGGTGGTAATGAAAAGAAAACAAAGGTCAATGTACAGGCAGTTAAAGTAGTTCCAGGAAACAAGCACATACTTGCTGCAAACTAGACCTTTTATATATCTTTTCTAATTCTATGATTTTTTAATAAAGAGTTTGTAGGTGTCTTCTATAATCAGAAAGGGCAATTCAGCCTATTCTCATTTGCAAATACCAAAAATCATCTGGAAAAATGTCTTAAAAAAAACCAAGGCCACAATTAACGCAACATCAAGCAGTTGCATTTGGGGAGTTCATTATGCATGACTAAATACTTTGGAGATTCTCAGAAGACATCTCCAGTGCTTCCACTCACTTTTCCACTTGGAAATGAGCTTGGTTGAATTGGCTCATGCTGCAAGTAAGTGAACTTGCAAGATCATGCCTCTCTTTAGAAAATGTTTACTCAAACTACTGTTTTGCTAGATCAAAGAGAGAAGAAGAGACACCAAATAAACATGAGATGGTAAAATCATAAAATATCAATATTTACTTTCTTATTCTTTACTAGTGATGGGCTCCCCATTTAGAAGTAATGTTAAAATAATAGCTCTGCATTGATTTGTTTCTTCTTTATCAGATTCTTTCCTAATTTTAAAACCTATTGATATCAAGAAGTAAATCGAGATTATCTCAACATTTCCTTAACATTCTCCATTCTCAGGAAGCAATACACATTTTGTTAAACTGAATTTATATTAAATTTGTTGCATCCCTATAACTAGAGATTCACATTCCATTTTTTTTTGAAGAAACTATTGAATACCTAATGTTTACAAGTACTATATTCCCTAAAAATTGCAAAGATAAATGTGATATGGCCCCTGCTCTCAAACACCTAAAATCATGTTAGAGCTAACTAATGTGTACAAACAATAGCAAAAGTGACACCAAGATGGGAATCTGAAGGATAACCAGGAGTTAGCATTGGAAGGAGATGCCTGGTGGCAAAATGGAACTTGGAGGATGCCTGGAACTTGAGTATAGCAAGCTGAGTGGGTGGGTGGGTATGGAGTGTGAGATTGGACCTGTTTGATGAGAGTAAATACTGTGGAAAGAGGTAGAGGCAAATCACTGGAGACTTTAAATGTATGGGAAGTGTGATTTATTATAGGAGCAATGGGAAACCACCAAGTGGTTTCTTTCCATCATGAAATGACATGATGGAAAGAACATTTTAGTTAATGATGACCCTAGGGGAATTGGTGAAGCTGCTGGGGTTAATGGAATGCCTCTTTGGGGTTAGACAGCAAAGGTTGAGTATTCAGAGTCATAGGACAAGGGCTGGATTCCCAATACTTACCATTTAAGCTGTATGATCTCGGGTGCCTTGCATTATTTCTTCAAACTTGAATTCCTCAACTGTGAAATAGACCTATTAATATCTATGTCAATTATTTCTTTTGAGGCTAAACCTTATAATACAGCTGAAAACAGCAAACTCTAATTTGATCTGAATGACACTTTACATGTTTTAGAAATACGGATTTGAGCTATCTTTTAGAATATAAATATTGTTCACAGTTTCTCATTTATCCTTTTAAGCAATATAATCATGGACATGTTTACACAGGGAAATAATAAATACATACTTTAGTTAACCAAAGATCATTTAAAATATATATTTGGCTTTGGTTTGTTGTCTGGTTTTTGAGAAATGCTTCTGTTTTAGTTAAACCTTATTTGAGTCCTTGCAGCACGTCAAGCACTGAGTCAGCCTATTCCATTTCCTCTGGAAAACTACTGTATTGGGATAGTTATGACCACTGGGATGACTATTTTATAGCTGAGATATCTAAGGCACAGAGAGATTGGCTAATCTGCCCTAAGTCACATTGCTAGTAGGATTTGGAACCAGAATTCAAACCAGGTTCTAGAGGACAAACTTACCCGCCATCCTACCTTGTCTTGTCCTCCAAGATTTACCCTTTATATTCAAATATAAAAGAAGATAATTTCTATGATAGTATTTCCAAAAGATCTTATAAGTAATTAACATGCTTTTTATTTCCCCTATCCAAAGGAAAAGCTTTATCCAGTCACAGTAAGTAGAAGGCAAGTTTTCATAGACCAGATACCAAGAAATGCCTACTCACTTGTGATTCTGCCATCATCTAGAAAGCTTGTGTCATCACATCCTTTTCTTCTCTGAGATGTCTCTTCTTGTGGTTTCTTGTGAGGAAGTGTGTTTTCAATATCATCCATTGAAAGGATGGCATATGTTTGACTTTTACCTTAGGCAGTCCTCAAGATTGCTATAATTTAGTGTAAGGAAACTAAACTAGTTTAAACTAGTATCCATTTAATTTTATCATTCACACACTGACAAGCAAGCCACAAAATAGATGTACTTGTAGAACAACATAGAGTTAAGTACCAACAAAATCAAATGACATTTTGGCCTCCTTTGGCTGACACGGACACTTGGCCCAAGCCATGGTTTTATTTTCTTTTTGATATGGGCGTATTATGAAAAAAGAGAGAAATATATAAGCCTAAATTGAAGGAAACCATGGTCTTAATGGAATCATTAGAGAAATTGTTCCAGAATGTTATATCCTTCCATAAATAATAACCCTGTAATGTCAGCAAATTCAGAGCCAACATGGGTTACCTGCTCCACACAGAGGGGCCTGCTCAAGTTTGTTAGATCTGCCTGAGGCTTAGCCCAACTCGAGTACATGACCTTTCAGAATTTTAAAAAATTCATTAATCAATGTTCTTTGCCTGAATTTTGCTGGTTTTGTTTCCTTATATTATTTGTATTATTTTTTTAAGTTGACCAATCCCCTTACCCAACTAAAATAAGAATTACAAGCATAACTGTTCTAATAACTTATAGAAGTTTCTGCCATTGTCAAAGTTCATTAATGAGATTTTAAAATGTCACCCAAAAAGGATGATAATGCGAGACAATGTGTTATCAGACAAAAATCACAATTCTTAATTTGAATCTGACTTCAAATTTTTAGAAAGTATTTAAACATATTTCCTCTTTCAATCTTCTATACAGTCTTAAAAATTTTGTGTTTATTAATCCACATTTTATGTATTAGAAACCAAGCAAAACTGAAGAGAGTGAAATCTTCCCCCAAACTTGCAAATGATCTGTGCAATTTTCCTATAACAACATTTTATTAATTTAATTGTTCCTGGAGCAATATTTCTTATACTTTCCCTCTTGCAAATTATAAACAAAATGAACGCTCAGTCGTATGTGAATGATTTAATTCAGTGGTTTCCAAGCTGGGGTAACTCAGTCTTACCAAGTGTAGAGCTCCCTAGGCCCAACTCTTGACCTAGCTTAAAGTTTTTATTGAGTTAATTAGTTGGAGAAACAATTATTATTCAAGTATGTAAATTATATAATCGTTCATTTCTTTTGCTATTCAAAAAATATTCTCTTAATCATCTATTATTTTATTCAAATTGAATAGAAAATGCATACGGTTTAATATTCCTTTGCAAAAGTATACATTTCAAACATATAGAAATTTCAAAAAATAGTACAAAGATGTCATTAAATCTTGCATTCTTCCTTGTTCTTGAAAGACATCCTTTGTTAGTTCTCATAGCAAGGTTCTGTGTGTTGTATATTCTTAGTCTTCAATGCTCTAAAAATGTTTCTATTCATTTGCCAACACCCCTCTTCCCTGCCTCTTGAATCTCTTGAATGATAGTTGATAGTTTTGGTGGCTAATGTATGCATGTGGGGGTGTATATATATGTATATATTTATATTAATTTTCTATCAGAATTTTGAAGATAGTGTTCAATTGTCTTCAGTCCTCTACCACTGCTGTCTGCAGTTTCACTGTAATGTTTCCAAATGTGGACTGATTTTACTTCGGTCTGCTCAGAATTTCTGTTCCCTTAATCTGAGAGCTCGTGTCTTTCAAGTTTGAAATATTAACAACTGTTATCTCTCCATGTACTGTCTTTTCCTTTATTCTCTCTATTCTCTGCTTCTGGAAATTTCTTAAGATGTATGTAAGACCTTCACATTCACATTTTTTTCCCTGTTTATCTCTTCATACTGCATTCTCGGAAATGTCCTCTGCTCTGGCTTCCAGTTCATTCATTCTCTGTTCATATAGTCTAATCTTCTTTGTTATATATCTTTTGAATTTTTAATTTCAAATACTAAAGTTTTTTTCCACTGTAGAAATTCTATTTCAAATAATCAGGAGAAATACATTTTAACAGACTAGATAGAGACTACCATCTTTATCATCTCCCTCTATTGGTGGGCAGATTTTTAGGTGTCTAGTCTATACTTTTTAGTCTAGTCTTGAAAAGCTCAGATTTATGCAGGAAACCGTTCCAACACTCCACACCTCAGGGACCTGAGCCCCTGTTCACCCACTTCCTGCTCTGGTTTTCAAATTCCTTTTCAGTTCTGATACCCAAGGAGATGTTTTCTTGAGTGTTTATGTATGCACTTAAAAGCACTCTGCTCATAGCATATCTATAATTCCCTGGTGTTTATAGACTCTAAATTGAAAACAAAATATGCCTTTGACTCCCGATTCTAGCAGGAGGGTGGACTAAGATAATCTGAATATTTCATTTAGCACATCATCCTGCCAAAACCAGAAGTCCAAAGGCTTATTTATTGCCATATTACTTCCCATGGACCTAAGCCTATACTCATTGTTAATGAATACTGTTACAAAAGCAATGCTTTCTACTTAAAATATTTCCAGGGTAAATGTCAAAAATCAAGTTTGTTCCAAATGTCTCTACCTATGAATTATTCAAAGTCTTCAAGCAAGACACTCAAAATTAAGGAGCCTAAGCTTAGAATAGGTAATTTAATATAATTCTTCCAGGAACCCAAATAAAGCAAGTGTTAATACCTTATTTATGAGGAAACCGAGATTCAGAATTGCCATCACCCGATCTTATCTTATTTGACCACCTCCACCGTATAATATAGGAAGACCGATGATGTTAAGATGTGGAATCATTTGGGACAAGATCCAAGCAACAACAGTGGCGTTATGGGTGTCTGGGGTGAATACACCTTTGGGCTAACCCATATCCACCACCCCCCTCCGGAGCTTTCTCAAACACCTGTAAGCATGCCTTCCACCTTCATCTTTGAGTGTTTGCCCCCTGGTCCAGCCTGCTGTCAAAACTAAGCCACCCTAGATGCGATCAAAGTGCACCACCAAGTCCAAGATCCATTAGCAATGTAACCTGATGGGTGAAGAAAGTAAAATTTTCCTCGACAGACTCGGTGTTTTTCCAGAAATCAGAACATGCCCTATCACTCTGGCAATGCCCTCCTCTTGGTCCGTCTTTCCTACATAGAAAGAGGTGACCGTCTCTCTACGGTACCTTTTGTAAGATGCCTGGCACTCACAATCAACCTTATAAAACCAGTTTCTCCCATTCATGGAGGAAGAATAGGGATGAACCTGACTTAGACTTCTATTTTAAATGTGATGAAATAAATAGCTTAAATGTCCCTATATCAATTACGTAGACAATGCACATGTACATGTTTATGTGTGTGGCCCTATTATTAAAAACTCACATTGCTTGAAAACGTGCTGTTTTAACTGTCAGTCTTCCACAAGCTGCTAGCAGAATGACTGGCAGGCAGAACTGTGTAGTTAGTGAAAAAACTTGATGTTATTGGGTAGAGCCCCATAGAATGAACAGGACTTTGAGCAATAGCATTTTTATTCTGACTGCAAAAAGCCTCAGATGACTTCTCCTCCTGTCAAGTTCTGGATGTTTGGGGGCTTTCCTTTGGTTTGTTTTTTTGTCCTGAATTTTGTGCTTTTCTTATATACAGTAAATGTGAAATAGCCTAGCATATTTCTTTAGGGAATCCAAGATTTTGCTAGGTGATGCCTAAGGGATAGATGTAATTCAGTGACATTTTGTCAGGCTGTTAAAGAATAAAATTTCCTTTACTGTGGCAGGAGGTAATTATTTTGTTTGTTTGTTTGTTTCTGACACAGGGGAAGAAAATTTGGGATTGTTATTTCAACTATTCCAAGATACTCTTTGTTCTGTTTGACAGGAAGGGAAAATGCATTTTATTGTTGGCGGACCTGCCAACCTCTGCTTGTCCCTACAGAGTTGATGCAATTTTTAACACTCTGAACATTTTTGCAGTCTTAGTCTCTGAGTGGTTCTGCTTTCTCCTATAAGACATCTCTGGACACACTTCTTCATCCTCTGCTGTCTTCTGGAATTTTACCTGTAGCATGCTCTCTCCTCATCACTCAACACCACCTATGGAACATCTTCTACACAATGAGCATACAGTGGATGTGGTCACTGCACTCAGAGTCCACAGTCTCACGGGGAGACGGAGGGGCTTACATTCAAATAAGGGCAACAATATGAACAATTTGTACCACCTTTCAACCTCTTACAGTTACTGATGCGGGTGACTCTAAAAAGCTAGCACTTTGATTCTTCTTCTATCTTTGTCTCATGCTTTGATATTTTAGATACTTGCTACAAATGTACCAAACAAATGGGATTGGTCCTCAGGTACTGAATGAGACCCTTCTTAAGTTATTAACTAAACTCTTAGCTATTCCTGAAATTCTTCTAAGGTGAGTCATAAGAAACAACACCTCATACCAGGAACAAAACTAGCCCTGATGCCTTAGTACCTACCTCCAAATTTTATTTCTGGCAGAGTAAGCACCTCCCCAAGAGGCAAAATCATCACCACAACCACCCTGGACCAATGCCCCTCACATGGATCCTAGGCTTCTTAACAACACCTTTAGGACCATTTATTAGAGAAAAAAAAAAAAATTTAACCTACACTGTTCTCAACTAGAGGTTAATTTGAATATTATCTGAAAAATTCTCATTTATCATGTATATTAAAATTTAAGTCCAGTGGGTAAGAATTTGTAGGCTTCATTTTATCAAAGGGATGGAATAATTACAACAGAAACAATAAAATCAGCTTCTGAGCTCTTATCATGCATCAGGCACTGGACGTTTCTGCAAGCATATTTCAGTGATTTCTTGTGATTTCTCTGTTGGACAGGTATTATTATACCCCTTTCACAAATGAGCTTGTCACTTCAGCCTCTTCCTGAAGTCCCTGTTTCAAAGAGGCATCTGGTCTCACCACCAACACTATCCTGACCACATCTCCAAACGTTGTCTGAAGCTCGTAGTGGATCCAGCTTAGGCTAAAGCTGTGACTTTCACTAAATGTCTATTTAGCACAGGGAGCTCAACAATGTGCTTTTGTAGTTGTTTTGGTTTTTAACTCCTACCGACTTCTAAATAACAAATTGTTCATCTGGGACTTTATGCCTATTATTCAATAGTGTGGCTTTTATCAACGTTTTATAGTTTTTCTGTTCCTTAAATCCTTCTATGGAGTTGTTGCTCAGTAATAATGTCACCAGTCACTACTTTACTTATAAAGTCTTAGATATCAAAAAAATTAAGGTTGTGAAAATTGAAGGTTGAAAATCTGCTTCCTTCTCAGACATTAGGGTTAAATCATGGTGTCTGGGTTCATTGTTTATACATCTACTTTTCTCAAGAGTTCAATTTTTCAGTCACACTTTCAATTTTTATTCATCCAGCTGGTCATTCAATGGCCAAAGTAAATGCAATAGATAATCTGAAGGATATATTCATCTGAGTAATATATTACCACTCTCTCCTTGTTTGAATCTTTTGTGGGCCCCAGAAAATTATGTTCTTAAGCTATCTCATTCCTGTGCATGGAAGCCTATTGTGTGGGGAGCCTTTTGGTTAGGTTCAGTTAAGGGGCCCTTTGATTAGATCACTTTCAATTAGATCTCTTTACGGCTTTTGATTGAACTATGTCAGTGAGGCGGGACCCAGGTTGGGTTTCCACCCTCTTGCTGAAGTCTTTACATAAACTGAGAACTGAAAGCAAAAACCCACGGAGAGAAAGAAGAGACACAGAGAAAGGGAGTGCTGCCATTTGACCCTGCCACTTGAGAGAGAGGATTCCAGGTTTGCCTACAGCTGCAGAAAGACAGAGAAGCCTTGAGAGGCTCAAAGAGCCGAGGCCCAGGGAGAGATGCCTGATGGTCCACAGAAGAGCGCGAGGAGAAGGTAGAGAGCCTGACAGACCCGCCATCTTGCCTCAGCACATGGCAGAACTCCAGGAGCTGCTTGCAGCTGACCTTTGGTGAGACAGCATCTCTGATGATGCCTTGATGTGGGCATTTTCAAAGCCTAAGAACTGTAAGCTTTTACCCTAATAAAATTCCCAATAGAAAAGCCAACCCATTTCTGGTATATCGCATTGGCAGCCCTTGGCAAACTAAAACTTTGCACTCTTCATAAAACACCACATAACAAAGTGAATCAAAAAGGACACACTTTGGAAGCGGGTGTGGCTCAATCAACAGAGCCCCTGTTTACCATGTGTGAGGCCCCGGGTTCACTTCCCGGGGCCTCCTTGTGAGGGCAGGCCGGCCCGCGCGGCCCGGTGGGCTGATGCAGCAAGACCTCACAGTAAGGGGGAGATAAGCAGACACGGAGAAAACACACAGCGAATGGACACAGCAAGCACAAGCAGCAAGGGGGGGATAAATGAATAAATAAATAAATCTTAAAA
>JAQZBX010035776.1:0-24447 GCA_029593785.1 Cabassous unicinctus
CTTTTACCCTGTAAGGTAACATATTTAGAGGTTCTAATGAGTATGATATTGACATATTTTGGGGACCATTATTCTGTCTACCACAGACACTTTTATGTGACAGTTTATAGCTAGCCCATAAGTAGAAACCTAAATAGTATTTATCAGAAAAATAAATGCTGGAGCAAGTTGCTCTATGGTGGGCCATGGGAACACAAGCTCAGGCACAACAGAAACTTAGAGCAAATGACTGATTTATTACTTAAAAAGCAAAAATGATCCAAAAGATCAGGAGAAGAGATCCCATAAGGGCTGGAATCCTGGGATTCCAACTGCTCAGGTCAAGGTTAGTGGATGGCAGCTCCTTGGGCCCCACTTTGTGTGGGACAGGAAAGATAAGTCTGTGTCACCTGCGGGCAGGGCATTTCTATGACCTAGGGGGAGGGGCCCCCCTGAGACTCCTGCCACTGAGACTCCTGCCCTGAGAAGCAGTGGAAATGCTTGTACCCAGTTTTGGGATTAAGGTATGGTCAAGGCTTTTCATTTCATCTAACATAGTTTTTACAAACTAGGAAATAGCATCGTCAAAATATGACTACTAACTATAGCCCATATTTTACAGTTGGGGATTACACTGACTTTGTTTTAGGTTTGGGACCTAATACATTAAAACCAGAATGACTTCGGCAGATTACTTAATAGCTCAAACCCAGTATTTCTTGATATATTAAGTGAACCTCATAATTCAGTGGCAACAAGAGAAACATCCGAGATTTCTAATTGACGGTGCATTCACCCTTGTAAATTCCTTAATATATTGAACCTCTATATTCTTGTTGTAGCAGGGGTCCCTGCCTGACCCTCAAGAGGAGTCCTGGCATAGCAATTCTGTCCACGGAAGTCTTCATCACAGATGCTAATTCATCGAACCTATCACATCTTTGCCCCTGAAGAATGTGACTTCTTCAGCTGCCAGGACTCCTTTGCTTTGAGAGCTACCACATTGTACTTCAGGAAGGTGAGCAATGTGAGGGGTTCAGTGCAGTGGTTAAAGCCATGAGTTGTGGCATCAATACTTCTTAATTTGAAAACTGGCTTTTCAACTTCCCATCTAGTTAACTCTGGACATGATACTTGAGCTATCTGTGTCTTAGTTTTATTGCATTTGTAAAATGATGTTAGTAACAGTATTTGCCTAATAAATTTCTTACGTGGATAAAACAAAAAAGTGCATGTGAAGCTTTAGGATGCATGGCAAGTAGAAAGCCATAAATAACTGAGGCTTTTGCTAGTGTTAATATTATTTCCAAGATAGCCTAACAATGCAATCTCAGTAACTCAACATATAAATTTACTACAGCCTGAAGAAGATTAAATTATACATATACTCTTTTCTCCAATGTGTTAAAAAAAATCCCATTTCCCTGCACTCTAACTCACCGAACTCTGAGGTGAGGTTCCAGATGAAAGGCTGTGTCTGAGTCAACATGTAATGCCCAGGGAAGGCTCAGTTCCAGAGACATCATTGGTACACAATATATACATGCTGCTTAAATTGAATATAGCCAAATTAAGAATTTTACTGATGAGAGGTAAAGGGCCTGATCAGAGAAAGTTATTCAGCAGGTTCATTAGGGAGTCAGGAATAAAAGCCAGGACAACAGGTCCAGCAGCCTTCTTTTGAGCTAGGCTACGCAGATTCAAGCAAAGAAGGGCCTTGTAAGCGTTCGCCCAATCTTCCAGTTGAGAGATTAGGAAACTGAACCTCATGCACACCTTTTTGTGTAATTACACATATTGCTGCAAGATTTCCAAATGCACTGCATGTTCTTAAACTGCCATACCCTTGTTCAAGCTGTTCCTGCTGCCTGAGCTGTCCTCTCCACTCATTTCTGACTGGCAAGATCGTCTTCATTATTCAGGTGAAATAAATACAGTCATGAAAGTGTTTTATATTCTATACCAATGTCATCTCACTGTCATTGCTCTCTATCTTCCTCTCATTGTTCCTCCATGAATCTTGATGCAGAGAACTTGCATAGCAATTGTCAAGTTGCATTTTCATTAGCTTTATATGCCTCTTTTTTAAAAGAGAAAAAGATTATTTCTGGGAAGTAAACAGCACTATTAGAATGTGTTTGGAAAGAAATTTCGTGAAGGGACTGCATTATGGCTATAAAACAAATAGGGCATTTAAATAAAGTTTAATCTTAATTGCATTATGCTAGTGAAAGAAGTCAATATTTGACAATCTCCCTCATTTGTGCTTTGTCAGAATAGGTGAGTAGGCCCCAAGGAAAGAAGAACCTCAACAATGGTATTCCATCAGAGACATTGGTTCAATTTTAAGAACTGGGGAGAAATCAATCAGAACCAATAATGTAATCACACTTCATGGGTTTCCAGTGAGAACAGTGTCACAGTTCAATCCAAGCATTCCTGGATGGTGGAGATTCTCCTCCTATTGTGACCCAGGGACACAGGGCCCTTCTGTTATGTGGACCTACCATTTTTACCCATTGGGTGCATGGCTGCCAAAGTAGCCATTGGGATGGACCTCAACCCACACAGCAGTCTTCAGAAGTGGGTTGCCCTGTGGAGGGAGCGGGTTATAGGACCAGTCTGGCTGGTGGCAGCCTGATCGACTGAACCTGGAAGCTCACCTCTGTCTCACTCCTCCATGAACTTCCTTTGAATGTGGCAGCATTTCACAGGGCATATAAAATGCTGTAAGAAAACAAACCACAGCTACTTGTAGTGAAGGATTCCTGACTTTAAAACATACAATATAGAACCTGGAACTGGGAATAAAGAATGCAAATTTCCTGGGCAAGATGGGCAATTGAAATATCCATGTAAACAGGGGACTTTAAAAGGCCATATGTACATGCCCAGGACAAGATTGTACGGAAAGACTGTAGAGGACCCTATGTTTCCCTCAGGCTCTTCCTTAGGCCCACTGTAAACCTGGCTAAGCTCTGAAGAAGAACATCCACTCAGAGTCAACTGGCAAAGACTGGGAAAGATGGCTATTTTAAAATTCTTTCTTTATTACTGTTAACCGTAGTCTATACACTACTTTAATCGTATTTTTCCATGTATCTACAAATTCATAACACCTTGTAATAGATGAACATTCTTGTGTTTGTACTATTAACCACAATTATCATCCACCACCAAAATCACTGTTATACAGTCACTAGATTATTGTCTAGCTTTCTTTAGTTGATATTAACCTCCCTAGACTATCCCATTGCATTCACTGTAATGTGTTAACCATCAACTCTACCCACATTTACAATCCACCTTATTAAACATTCTACAAACATTGAGCATCAGCTCCCCCTTCTCAATCCACATTCTATCTCCTAGAAACCTATATGTTAGAGTTTAACTCCATGAGTTTACTCATCATATTTCATTCATTTTAGTGAGACTATGCAATATTTTTCTTTATGTCTGGCTTAGTTCACTCAACATGATATTCCTAAAGATTCATCCATGTTTTCTTATGCATCCCGACTTCCTTTCTTTTTTTCATAATATTTTTATTTTTTAATTGATTTTATTGATACATGTTAATGAAGCATACAATTAATCCAGAGTGTACAACCAATGGTATTTGGTATAATCACATAGTTGTGCATTCATCACTTCAATAATTATTGAATCATTTTATTTTAATAATAAACAAAAAACAGACAAACAAGAAAATTCTTTACCTCTCAATCTTTCTGTTTCCCCTGCTGTACATAACTGCTATTTCTGACTGTTCTTGCACAATTATTTATTTATTTAAGCAGTTTTATTGAGATATTTTCACAAACCATATGATCTGTACAAAGTTTGTAATCAATGGCTTTTAGTATAATCACAATGTTGTGCATTCATCGTCACGAAAAATTTTAGAACAATTTAATTACTCCAAAAAAAAGCTCCACACACCTTAACATTCCTTCCCAAGTCCTATATAACCACTAATCTAATCTCATTTTACAAATTGATTTATATTTACATTTTATATAAATGGAATCATAAAATATTTAGAGCTTTGTGTGTATCTGGTTTCCTTCATTTAGCAAAATGTTTTTTGCTCTGATATTAATATTTTGTAGTATTAACATGTATTTTTTCAGCTTCAAAGAAAAATGGTCTTATATATGCAATTTTGCCCATATTCATATTTCACAGGCAGTTTTACTCTGCTATACTGTTCCAGGTTACATTTTTTAGCTTTCCTCTTAGTAATATGCATGACCTTAGATTTCCCTTTAAATCACTTTCATACCCACATAATAGTACTGATAATTACAAACATTATGTTGGGATTTCATCTTTTCTATTCATTTCCAAAAATTAATACACATCTTTTTTTTAACAATTCTACACAAGTTAACCCTCAGTTCTCCATTCTCTTAGCTCATGCTATTTTCTGGTGACCAATATTCAAGTTATTAACTCCATGAGATTATGCAATATATTTAGTTCACAGTAGCACAATCATATAGTATTTGTCCTTTTGTGTCTGGCTTGCTTCACTCAACATAATGTCTTCAGGGTTCATCCATGTTGTCATATGCTTTATGACTTCATTTCTTCTTACCACTTAATAGTATTCCATTTTAAGTATATACCACTTTTTGTTTATACATTCATTGGTTGATGGACACTTGGGTTGTTTCCATCTTTTAGCACTTGTGAATAATGCTGCTATGAACATCAGTGTGGAAATGCTTTTTTATGTACTTTCTTTCACTTCTTCTGAATATATTCCTAGTAGTGGGATTACCATATCATATGGCAGTTCTATATTTATATTCCTAAGGAATTGCCAAACTCTCCTCCACAGATGCTGCACCATTTTCCATTCCCACCAACAGTGAAGGAGTCCTCCAATTTCTCTGTGTCCTCTGCAGCACTTGTAGGTTTCTGTTTTTAAAACAGTAGTCATTCTGTAAGGCATAAAATGATATCTCTTAGTGGTTTTCTTTAAAAATAAAATCTTATTGAAGTATATCATTCATACATGAGCATGCATCAACAATAAATGTATAGTAAAATTTGTGAATTTACAAAACAAATGCATATCATCATACTAGACTCCCATATATTTCCCTACCAGCAACACCTTGCAATGTTGTGAAACATTTGTTACAAACTATGAAAGAGCATCATCCAAATTGGTGTATTTTTCCCCCAAACCAAAAAATTACTAACACCCTATTTATTATTGCACATTTGTAATAGTTCATGAGAGAACATTCTCAAATTTGTCCTGTTAACCACAGTCCATCATCCACCTCTAGAGTCCCTATTTCATACAGTCTCATGCTTTGCACAATCTTTCTTTCCTTTGGATATGAATATCCAGCTCTCCAAGCACCATTTTTTCAATAGACTCTTCTGGCCCAGCTGGGTGGGTTTGACACCTTGTTGAAAATCACTTGACTGTAAATGTGAGAGTCTATTTACGAATTCTCAATTCAATTTCGTTGGTCAATATGGCTGTCTTTATGCCATTACCATGGTCTTTTACCACTGTAGCTAAAGTAATATGCTTTAAAGTCAACGAGTGAGAGTCCTCGAACTTCATTCTTCTTTTAAAAGACATTTTTGGCTATTTGGGACCCCTCACCCTTCCAAATAAATTTGATATTTAGCTTTAATATTTCTGCAAATGACTTTTGGGACTTATATTGGGATTGCTTTGATCTGTAAATCAGTTTAGGTAGAATCGATATCTTAATGATCTTTAGTCTTCTAATCAATGAACATGGAAGGTCCTTCCATTTATTTACGTCTTCTTTGGTTTCTTTTAGCAATGTTTTTTAGTTTTCTGAATTCAGGCCTTTTATGTCTTTGGTGAAGTTTATTCCTAATTATTTGATTCTTTTAGTTGATACTAAAAATGGAATTTCTTTTCTGACGTCCTCTTCAAATTGCTCATTTGTAGTGTATAGAAGTGCTGCTGGTTTTTGCTTATTAACCTTGTATCCTGCAACTTTGCTTAACTCATCTCTTAGTTCTAACAGCTTTTTGTGGATTTTTCAGGATTTTCTAGGAATAGAATCATATAACCCAGGACAGCTAACAAAAGGATGATAATGGACTAGGCCTAGTCTAAACAAAACAAAATAAAACAAAATAAAACCCACAAAAAAGCAAAGAATATCTACAACTGCAAGCAAGACTTTTCAAACCATCTGCCCCATGGTATATAAGCCCCCTCTCGGTCAGAAACAGAGAAACATAGTGAGCATCACTATCCTAAAATCCTCAAGATTGAGGAATGAACAAACATAAAGAATGAATGCAACTATAGACTAAAGTAGACTTATTATTCTTCTAACAATGAAAGAACATGAATCATTGACATAAAGGCAGAATCATATCAACGAATAGTGACAGTTTTACTTCTTTTCCTATTTGGGTACATTTCATTTCTTTTTCTTGCCTAATTGCTCTAGCTAGAATTTCTAGGAAAATATTGAATAACAGTGGTGACAGCAGGCATCCTTGTCTTGTCTCAAATTCAGGAGGAAATATTTCCCTCTTTCATCATAATATATTGTTAGCTGTGGGTTTTTCATATATATGGTATGCTATATTGAGAAAGTTTCCTTCTATTCCTTTCTTTTGCAGTGTTTTAATCAGGAAAGGATTTCACTTTAATATGTTGAAGACACACCCTTGAAGTGTGTTTATCAGGAAAGGACGCTATATTTTGTCAATTGCATTTTCTTCACCAATCAAGATGATCATGTGAGTTTTCCTCCTCAATTTATTACACTTCAAATTATTACACTATTGATTTTCTTGTGTTGAGCCACCCTTGCATACCTGGGATAAAAACCCACTTGATTGTGTATAATTCTCTTAATGTGTTTTTGGATCTATTTTGCATGTATTTTGTTGTGAATTTTCGTATCTAATTCATTAGAGAAATACATCTTTAATTTTCTATTTTTGCAATATCCTTACCTGGTTTTGCTACTAGGGTGATGTTGGCTTCATAAAATGAGTTTTGGTAGCATTCCTTCCTGTTTCATTTTTTTTTGAAGAGCTTGAGCAAGATTTATACCAGATCATCTTGAATGATTGGTAGAATTCACTTGTGAAACCATCTGGTCCTGGCATTTTCATTTATGGGAGGTTTTTGATGACTATTTCAATCTCTTTACTTATGATTGGTTTGTTAATGTCTTCTATTTTTTCTATGGTTAGAGTAGGTTTTTCATGTGTTTCTAGCAATTTGTCCATTTGGCTTGTGTTGCCTAGATTTCTTGGCCTACAATTGTTCATAGTATCCTTTTATGATATCACTTATGTCTGAGGTTCGGGGTTGATGTTCTCCTCTCTCAATTCCGAATTTAATTTTTTTATATCTTCTCCCTTTTTTTCTTTTAAAGTTTAATTGTTTGTCAATTTGTTTGATCTCAAAGAACCAACTTTTGGTTTTGTTGATTCTATTTTTTTTCTCAAGTTTTTAAATTTCTGCTCTGATATTTATTATTTGTTTATTATTTCTTTCCTTCATTTTGGTTTGGTATTAATTTGCTGTTCTTTTTCTAATTGCCCCAGGGTGTTCAGAAAGGCATTCAATTTTAGCTCTTTCTTCATTTTTATTTAAGTATTGAAGGCTGTAAATTTCTCTATCAGCTCTGCTATGCTCTATCCTACAAGTTTTGCTATGCTGTCCTCTCATTTTCAATTGTTTCAAGATAATTACTGATTATTCCTACAATTTCATCTTTGACTCACTGATTACCTAAGAGTGTGCAATTTAATCTCCATATATTTGTGAAATTTCTCTTTTCTGTCTAATATTGATTTCTAGCTTTATTCCATTAAGAACATAAAAAGTTATTTGTATAATTCAGTCTTTTTAAATTTATCGAGACCTGTTTTGTGACCCAACATATTGTGTATTCTGGAGAAGGATCCACGAACCCTTGAGAAGAAAGAATATCCTTCCATTTTGGGGGGTAATGCTCTATAAATGCTTGCTAATTCTAGCTTATTTATCATATTATCCAAGCTTTCTCTTTCATTATTTGTCCTCTGTCCAGTGTTTTATCCAATGCTGAGAGTAGTGTATTAAAGTCCCCAATTATTGTAGAGACATCTATTTGTCCCTTCAATCTTGCCCATGTTTGTCTCATGTGTCTTGGGACACACAGGTTATGAGCATAAATATTTATTGTAGTTATTTCCTCTTGATGAATTGCTCCTTTTATTAATATATAATTTGCTTCTTCATCTCTTATAACAGTTTTGCATTTAAAATCTTTTCTATCCAATATTAGTATCACTACTCCAGGTCTCTTTGGTTACTACTTGTATGGAATATCTTTTTCCACCCTTTCCCTATCAACCTAATTGTTTCCTATTGTCTAAGGTGAGTGTCTTGTAGACAGCATATAGAAGGCTTATATACTTTTATCCATTCCGTTACTCTATATCTTTTGATTGAGGAGTGCAATCCATTAATGTTCAATGTTATTACTGTAACGGCATTACTTACTTTGTCCATTTTATCCTTTGACTTTCCATTGTCATGTTTACTATTGTCTGTCCTTTTACCATTTTAGTCACCCTTACTAATAACCTTACTTGTTACACTTTTCTCCAAGTCTCTTGCCCTTGTTTTTTTCTTTTCAGGCTGCACCACTCCCTTTAGAATATCTTGCAAATCCAGTCTTTTGGTAACATAATCTTTCAGCTTTTGTTTGTCTGTGATGACTTTAAAGTCATCCTAATTTTTGAAGGATGGTTTTGTAAGATAAGGAATTCTTGGCTGGCAGCTTTCCTCTTTAGTTTCTTAAATACATCATACTACTGCCTTCTTGTCTCCATTGTTTCTGATGAGAAATTAGAACTTAGTTATTCAGCTTCCCTTGTATGTGATGCATTAATTTTCTATTGCTGCTTTCAGAATCCTCTATTTATCTCTGTTATTTGTCATTCTGGACAGTAGATGTCTCAGAGTAGGTTTATTTGGATTTATTGTGTTTGGGGTGCATTGTGCTTCTTGGATATTGATATTTATGTCTTTCATAAGTGTTGGTAAAATTTTGGTCATTATTTCCTCAGATATGCTTTCTGCCTCTTTTCCATGCTCTTCCAGTTCTGGTACACCTGTAATGCATATATTTGTTTGTTTCATGTTGTCATTCAATATCCTGAGGCCCTGTTCATTTCTTTTTCCAATCTTTTTTTTCTGTCCTTTTCCCTGTCTTTTCAAGTTCAGATGTTCTGTCCCCTAATTTCACTTGTTTTTCTTCTGCCATTTCAAAGATGCTTTCCTATGCCTCTAACATATTTTTTAAGTCATCCAGTGGGTCTTTCATTTCCAGAAGCTCTGTAACTTTTCTTTGCAGGCATTTGAATTGTATTTATGCTCAACCAGTATCTTCTTAATCTCCTTATCTCTTCAGCCATATTTTCATTCAAGTGCTTGAATTGATTTAGGAGATTTATGGGATTATCATTGATTAACTATTATCAATCCTCTGCCTTGACAGGATTTTTGGTTTGTTCCTTTGGCTGGGCTATATTTTCCTGTTTCCTAGCATAGCTTGTAATTTTTTGCTGATTTCAGGTCTCTGATTATGTTGGTAAATTTACTCTGACAGTCAATTTCTCTCTCTTTCTTAGTGGTTTCCTTTCATGGTTCTTCTTTGATTTTTGGTTCAACTTACTCTGAGCCTTTAAAATTGCCCAGTTTATGTTATCAGAATAAGGTCATGGACCCACTAATGGGGCACAGATTAAATCCCAGGAGTTTAGGACAAGTGAGAAGCCTTAGATAAGGTAAATGTTACATAAAAAATATAGGGGATTACCATATGTCTCACTTCCTAACCCTCCCACACTTTCCCACATCAGCGACATCTTTCAGTATTGTGCTGCAACTGCTACAATTGATGAATATATATTAAAGCACTGCTTCTAACCATGGACTATACTTTACATTGTAGTTTAGATTTTATATTGCACAGTTTTATAGTTTATGACAAAATGTTTAATGGCCTGTATCCATCATTGCAATGTCAAGCAGGACAATTCCAAAGTCCTGAGAATGTCCCCATGTTACACCTATTTTTCCTTCTCCTTCCCCTCAGAACCTCTGGTTGCCACTGCCTTTATATAAATGATTAATGTTCTTCCATTGCTAGAATAATAATAAGTTTATAATAAGTCTACTTTTGTCCATTGTTCATTCCCTAATCTTGAGGATTTAGGGATGCTGATGTCTACTCTTTTTATTTGAAACAGGGCTTAGATCCGATGGGACAGATGGATGGAAGTATCTTATTTGCACTTGTAGACACTCTCTGTTCCTTGGCACAGTTGTTTTTGGAAAGCCACACAATAAACAAGAAAATATTAAATTCCCATCCTAGGAAGTCCTGCTAAGTTCTCAGTTAGGACAAGAATCTCTCGAGAACATACGAAGTACCTAACTAAAAACAGACAACATGTCAAGTCCTCAATATTATTGCAAGAATCTTATTCTTCAAAAATTGAAAATTAATGGTTATCATAGGTTCTGAGGGGAGGGGGAGAGAGGAATAGAATAGATGGAACATAGGTTTAGGTCATTAGAATTGTTCTGCATGATCTTGCAATAACAGATATAGGCCATTTTAAAATTCAACAAAACCTATGAAAGTGTACAGTGCAAAATGTAAAACATAAACTATAGACCAAGGTTAGTAACAATGCTTCAATATTTGTATGTCAGGTGTAACAAATGTACCATCCACATGTAAAATGTTATTAATAGGGAGAATGGAAAAGGGGGAAGGCTTGCGGTATATGGGAATCCTCTATATTCTCTAAGTGACTTTTCTGTAACCTAAAGCTTCTTTGAAGATAAAATGAAATAAAATAAAACACTCAGGGAACATACAGAAGAAATTGTCACTGTGCATACAAGATAATAGATCTTATAGTGATGAAAGACACAATTTATAAAAAAATTTATTTTATTTCATTTGTAATTTTATTTTATATTTATATTTTTAATTTTTTATTTCATTTGTTATTTTTAAAATTATTATTATTTTATTTTATTTGGTTGGTTTTTTTAGCTTCATTTTTTGAGAGGTTTAGGATCACAGATGGGTCACAACTGTGGCAAGGGAGAATCACTGGTGCAGGGTGTTGGTGATGGAGAGATGTGTGGGAAGTTGTGTATCTGGAGCATGCCTCTAAGGCATATGAATATGTTCAAGTGTTCATGGGGTATAGTCTCAGTGGGTGGAAACCCACCAATAATTGAAAGAATATTGAAGTCCCATTGTAGGGCATCTTGCTGCATTCTTTCATAGAACAGCAAGAAATCTCCCTGATTACCTGGGCAGTGCCGACTGAAGGAAGACAGATCATTATGCCAGACCCTTGGTATTGATGATTGTACTTAAAACTTTTCCTTGTGAAATTGAAACTTAGCCTAGTATTAGATATCACCTAAGAGTTACCCCATGAAAGTCTTCTTATTTCTCAAATACAGGCCATTTTAAAATTCTTCCTAATCCAAACTGAGCATATAAACATACTACCCTCCTTCTGGCATGGGACATGACTCCCAAGGATGAGTTTCTGTGTCACCAAGGGATAATTTCAAAGTGCCAAGCAGCAATGCATCTGGAAAAAGACCTCAACCAAAAGAGAGAAATATTAAATTCAAATGAGTTTCTATGCCTAAGAGATTTCAAATTGAGTTGGGAGGTCATTTCAGAGGTTAAACTTTTGCGCTTCTCACCAGGAAACCATTAACTGTCACAGTAAACAGTGCCTCAAACAACAAGGCTCCTGAAACCTCTAGAGACATCTAGACACTATAAGCAGTGCAGAGAAGCTCAGGAATTTAGCACCCTGTCAATGGCCTTACTTAGGAATTTATGCCCCTCAGTGTAACAGAATTAGACTAATCTAACTCTGCCCCTTTTATTTGAACCATAATTAGCACTATACTTGTTAAGTATATGTCTCAGAGAGTTAAATATTTGCCCTGTTCATGTGGTGGTTGAGACCTGAATCTCAGCAGAGTTGCAAAACCTATGCTCCAGTTCATTGGACCCACCCAGGGCAACTAACAAGGAGAAGATGATAGTTATTTTTTCTTTGTCCCTCTCATTGTTGCTCCCATACATCTTCATTTCTACTTGCATAGTAGTTGTCAAGCTGCCTTTTAATAAACTTAGTATATATCCTCCTCCAGCATCTGTATAAACAGGTAAGTTTATAAACAGGGTGTGTTTGGAAAGAAACTTTGCTGAAGAGGCAGCAGCAGAGCTAATTTTTATAAGAATTAGTCTGAGTTGCATTATGCTAGTGAAAGTAGACAGTGTAAAATAACTACATACTGTTTGATTCCATAAACATAACATCTCTGCAATGCCAACACTATCCAGACAGAAAACAGATGAGTAGGTGTTCAATGCTAGAACAGAGATGTTTTTTACTTCAAAGAATCGAGGAGTTACATTTTTTAATGAGAGCTTTGTTCCACATCTTGCTTGTAGTGGTCAGTTCACACTGCAGCCAGTAGTCAAAACTCCCAGGACTGTTCCCTAAATTAGGTGCATGGAAATTTTTATTTTAAAAGGCAAAAGATAAAAAGAGTAATGCAGCAGCCACTAATGATTTAAACCCATAAGCCAAAATCTCGTTTGTGGTTAAGCTTCCCAGCACTGCAACATGTGAAGGGATGAAAGATTGGGTTGCTGCCAGCATTCTTATTCCTGAGCAGTGTGTTTAAACAGGGAGACCACTTTATACTAACAAATTCATTGTAAACATTAATTTATTAACTTTTATGTGTTTTATGTGACATTAAGAAGTTGAAAATTCAAAGAGTAAAAACCAGTGCTCATATAACCTCATTCCTAACTCTCAAACTATGAAAAGCACACCCTAAATTTAGTGACATATGGATGACAAAAAAAGTAAATACTAAGAAAATGCATATTTGTAAATTTTGAGCAGCCCCAGAATGCAGCAAAAATTGAAAGCAGCAACTCAAGTGTCAACTTACTACGTCTCACTTGAAATGGCAATGCAAAGGCTGTGATACCATGCCTTCATTCTGAAGTGTCCCAAACACGATAGAGAAGAAGCTAAATGAGGAAACAGGCCAAGAAAATATGAGAAAGATTATTGTGTGTGTGTCTCTATGTTGCCGAGAAAGCTTTTTTGTTTTGTTTTGTTTTGATTTGATTTTTGTTGTTTTGTTTTTTAAATACAGGAGAGTGCTATTTTCATTGTGGGTTCTTTACTGCAAGGTGTCAAGCTACTGGCATTGGGGCTCCATACTGCCAAGGCTTTCTCAGGGTATGAAGCTCTACTCTTCTGCTTATGCTCTGCAACAGACCTTGTTGGAGTATCCAGATCCCTGGGACTCAGCTTGCTGATCCACAGCTATGTGTCCAATTTGGGAGACTTTCTTAAAGGATGGTCTTGTGATTTCTGCCTGCACCTATTCTACTGCCTCCCTTTCTCTTGCTATGTTAACTACAACACTCTGACTGAGCTCACTCTCTTCTTCATTCCCCAGTTCTAGAGGGGTCTGGATGTGTATGTTCATCTAGCTTTGCATTTGTGTGGGTGACAGGAGGAGGAGACACACCAGGCTCCTCATTCTTCCTCACTCTCCAAATACTCAATTTCTTCTCAGGATTTAAGGTTTTTGAAATAAAAGTCAAAGATGTAATGAAAAAAAAATTTTTTTTCACACTGCATATCCACTTTTTTCTCAGGCATTATACATGGAATATAATTAGAAAAGAAAACAAGAAGGGAGGAAATAATGGAAATAAAAAGTAACATCTCAAGATAGTAGAGAATCATAGTTATTAACAAGTTGAAATTCCTAAAGACAGCCCTAAAATAAAAATGCAGTGTGTGGACTAAGTAAATTGTAGTACTATATAAAGAAGTCCTTTTTAAAATATGCTCATATGTATTTCTGTTAAATGGATAATATTAAATGGATGAAAACTCCCAGAATTTTATCTAGAAATGATTTACTTAACCAATAAAAACAATGAATAGATTTTTTTTGGAATTTTGGGGAAAACTAAAGCAACTGACATTGGACATATCTTCAAAAGGAATCATATCTAAACATGAGGAAAATTTGTAATGAGAATGGAGAAAGAATATCCTTACAAGTTTTAAAATATTTAGTGAAACATTGACCATTTCCAAACACATTGGAAATGAACCTGATTAGCAAAAATTGGGGTTATCAATGAAGCATATCAAATAATTGGTGAAAATGAACACTGGTTAATCTTTTGGTAAAAGGATATTATGCTGGATTTCTAACTAATTTCTTATTCAAAAAGGGAGAGTAACCAAGCTTTAAGAGGAAAAAAAAATGAAACTATAAAAACAATGCAAATAAACAGAAATGAAAAAAAAATCTTAGATTCAGAAAATTTATTCCAAATGATAACAAAATGCAGGATATTCAGGGAAACATTTATTTTGCTGAACAAATTTGAAAAATGTTTGAACTACAAAAAATATTGTGAACAATATAAGTTTAAAAAGAACCAAATGAGAAAGAAAATTGTAAAATGTCAGCTCACAAAAATGAATCACTGGATTTAGGATAACACAAAATAATAAGTGTAGTCTGAAGAGCTGTTCTTGTTTTGTTGTTTATATTTGTTATTTTAAAAATTGATTAACCTTTACTGCTGTAAATATTGTTACTTCTACTTAGAATTATCCCATATATATAGAAACTGACTTTAATGTTACAAATATTTCTACCTAGACATATCACATTTCCATTCTTATGAAAGTAATGGTGGAACACTTATTCAATTAAGAAACAATACTTATGACCTAATTCTATGGGGTTCAATAAAATGTAAACAGTGTATTCCTACGAAAAATATTACAATTGTGTTTCTCTGGAAAACTTTCTTAGGAGTGTAATTGTATAAAGCATCAAACACTGCAGACTTAATTAGGTAACAGGCATAAACTAAATTAACATTGACACAATTTGAAAGAGCAAAATGTTGTAATTCCTACTATGCTGTGAATACTCAGGGACTGGCTGATAGAGAGAGGAGTGAACATGAGCAACACCCTGGATCCCTGAGCCCTCATTGCTCTCCCCTCCCCTGCCCCCAGGAGACCTGATGATGCAGGGGTTGCCCTGAACCTACACAGCCTCTGTCCTGGGCTGCATGTGGAATAGTGGAGGCCAAAGAACCACTTGGGGAAAGCTGGATTTTAACATCACTTTCTGACAATTTTTGCCTGTTGTGTTCATATTCAGGTATTAGTCTGTTGAACTCCTATTGGTAGCCACATCTGCCAGGCAGCTTTCTTGAATTTTTCTCTGAGTACTTAATCTACCTTTGATAGTAAGAATGAGTAATCTCCAATTTATTTTCCAGGTGTTCTACTATCTTTCTGTAACTGTCAAGTTGTGTTGTGTAAAAACGATGTTTTCATGCACATTTAGTAATTTTTTTTCCTCAATTCCAATTGATCAATTCCTTGATGGACGGATTCAAGAAGTTTCATGAGCTATCGTTGATTTCTTCAGGAAGGATTTGCAGTTTCTTGTGAAGTTTTTGAATCTCCTTTTCTAAGTGTTCATTTTCATGCCGAAGAGATGCTAGCTCAGTTTCCAGATGTTTGTTTTGACAAGTAAGTGCTTTGTTGATTTGACTTTCCTTAAAAAAATTTTATATATCACTTGCTTTTCCATTTCAAGTCTGTTTAAAGAAATACCTGAGATCATAAAATCAATGAAATTTGGTGCATTCACATCTATCTGATAAGGTAGTCTCCTTTCTCAGATTCACTCCTTTCTTCTAATTCTGAGTTGATAGCATGCCTGCAATATTTCCCACAGATAGCAGTCATATTAATTATCTTTAGAAGACTTTCAGTCAGAACTTTTAACTAGTTCCCTTTATCATTGACAACATAGTCCCTCTGCATTCAGGTATTTTCAAGCTTTTTTGGTTGTTCCTTTAGTTCCTGCTCTCTTTCATTCCATGTGATATCTTCCAAGGCAACCAGCTTTAGGGTTCCTGAAGCTGAGCATTTTCATTCAAACCATTAAGTGTTTCTTCTTGGCATTGTTCTCCATTCTCTTGAGATACCCTTAAGATGTTTTTTGCCCCAGTCAGTCAGAGTGGAGGATTTCTATGTCTCATTGAGTGACTGTGTCTGTCCTGGTAGATGAGGCATGATCTCCCTGTTGAATGAAAATTTAGTGAGTTCACTTGTCTGTTCTTTGTCCAGAATGTCTATTACATCTCCCAGTGAGAAGAAAACCCCATTTGCATCCTTATTCAGTGCTGCCAAGCACAGAGTTTGTAACATTGGAGGACTGGTCTCCACAGCAGATACCCTGAGCTTTTTACACAAATTAGTTATCTGATCAATCTTTTCACTGACTTTAAGATATTCTTTACATTGAGCAGAAATGTGCTTGGCTAGCTCTTTCTCCCTCAAACTACATCTCCAGCCTTGTACTGTGATAACAATCAAAGCAGCAAATACTAAAAGAAAGTCAAACAGGTCCAGGCCCTATTTCCAGAGTTGAGACATGATCATCAGAGCGCTAAACAGAAGTTCCAGGACTAACTGCAAAGACATAATTACAGCCCTCAGCAGGCCCTCCATGGCACGTTAGGGCCCACAGCGCTGCTACTGGTGAGTTGCTTGTGGGCTTCAACTGCCTACTTGGAACCCCATGAGTGTTTTATCTGTAACAAAATCTAGTGCCCGGATACTGGTTGACACCATCAGTGGGGCTGGTAGAGGGGTGACAAGTATTGCTCCCTATGTTTTCCTGGTCACTGTAAACAAATAAAGGCTTTTTATTTGTAAAATATATTTGGGAGAAATGGAGAAGGCTGATTACAGCAAACACAGTCTATCTTGTGAGCATAGACCAATCTAAGCCTAAGTGACTCATTGGAAACCTAAGGAATCCAAGCAGAGCTATGCTATCACTATTCGCACACATACGTCTCAGGGTATGATGTGGTGGAGTAATGTGGGGCACTCTGCAGTGGAGCACTCACATATCCTTGCCCAAGGGGAAAGCTATATATTCTCCAGATGTATCATTTTTATCTGCAGCTTTCTATTTTGCCCACAAAAGACCCAGAATCTCTACACTTGGGGCAATTTCTTTATTTTTATGTTGTTTTGTTTTGTTTTGTTTTGTTTTGTTTTGTTTTGTTTTGTTAGACCAAGTGATTTGACTTAGAGGTAAGAAGGACCCTAACAAAGGAATGAATTCACTTTCCTGATTTCAAGTGTTAAAATTTGGAGAAAAGCAAAAACACAAACCTAATCAGCTTCATTGGGAAAGTGTTATTATATATATATAGGCAAAATTGTTTTTCCAGGGACTAGAATCACTCAATTACTTATTACACAAATCAGAATATGTGCTCAAGTTTATTACTTTGTAGTTAAAACAAAGTGTGAATTCATGTAGAGCTTTCCAAAAAGGGCTGGGAAGAGACTATAGCTTTCTACGTATGAAACTCTGAAATTATATGTTTGCCAAAGCCGTACATGGAACCACCCTGCCAACTGACAATGGGACATGAGTTATCTTAGTTTGGCAATTTCTTAAACTGGAAGAGGAAGTAACAGAAATTCTTAATGAACCAAGATACAAATATGATAAACCACAAGAAGTAATAAAAAGTGTACACATTGAGGAAACATGGGACTTCTTATAAATGATGTTGCATTGAACAGCAGCTCTAATGATAAACTTTCAACAAAATAAAGCCTTTGAATGCACCTCTTTCTTCCTCTTTAACTACTAAAGAAAGTTCCCAGTCTTGCTTTACTGATTTATATGAGTTATATTAACTACTGTTAGTAAATAGTGACTACTCTATTCTATTATTTTTATAATTGGAAATTTATGTGCAAATAGATTTTTGAAATACAATGCATGATTTATTCATGAAGTTTTTTGCATAAATATTTTTTGAAAAGAACTTTCTTCTCATCATGCTTTGTAATAGGGTTCTGTTATACAGAATAAACAAGAACCCTAGCAGGACCCTTGGCATCTCCCGTTTTTCCCTTATCTAAATTATCTCCTGAAAGTTTCTTGCTCTTCTGTCTTTTCATCAATGGTGTTTTAAAATCTTTTTCTTTGTTCATTCTTCCCACTTCGGCTTTATCTATTCTTGCATGTCCATCCACTCTCAAGATACATCTATTGTGCTTACCCAAAGACTCATAAATATGTATCTTCAAGCCTGATTTATTTTCCTGAGCTTCTGATATATATAATCCCATCTGCATCCAACATTTCTAGGACTTACCTCAGAATACCATGAGTAACACAAACAGTTTCCATGATCTTAAATGTGTCTAACTCAGCCTCAATTCCTGACATTTCCTGCTTCACATCTGTACATTATGAATGCTTAACTCTTCTATAGTCTGACAATGTATTTGCTTTTGTTTCATGGTGTTGAATTGTATCTCTTTCTAGCTTTAGCTCACTCAATAGTCTACAGGCTCTTGAGAATAAGTGGTCTTCCTTATCATCTTTGAAAGCCAGTGCCTAACTCAGTGATTAATATTTATAAATTTATTCTTATTTAAAATTAATTCTCCATATGAATAACCCCATATGCTTTCATTTGTCAAAATTTTAAGCAAATAATAGAAGAAATCTGCTGAAGAAGAACTCCTTGAAGTGAGTGTTTTCTGTTTTAATTTCTCGGGAACCGCAGGGTCTCCTACAACACCTCATTGTTTCACTGCAGTCCAGTCTTTTCATTTTATTATAAACTCACTGCCAGTATTACTCAGACCAGTTACATGAAGAGTTTCTCCCTAACTAAATAAAAATTTAGAATACATAGCTTTCCCACATTTTCTGGGTGATCTACAGCAAGAATACAAAGCATTAAGAGATCTGAAAAGTTCACTTATTTTTGATGCTGAACAAATTATTTTAATAAAAAAATACATTTTTCCCCAAGAATCTATATTATTGCAATAAAGTGTGCCCATGTAGATCTGACCTTTTAGTGCAACATGTGACTTATGAAATGAAATGTCATGTCAGGAAACAGATGTGGCTCAAGCAATTGGGCTCCCATTTACCATATAGGAGGTCCAGGATTTGTTTCCCAGGGCCTGCTAGTGAAAGGCAAGCTGGCCCATGCTGTTAGCTGGTCTGAGCAGAGAGCTGGCCCACATGGAGTGCTGACCCATGTGAAGTGCTGGTCCTTGCAGAGAACTGGTGCAGGAAGATGATGCAACAAAAAGAGACACAGAGGAAAGACAATAAGAGATGCAGAAGACCAGGGAGCTGGGTTGGTGTGAGAAATTGAATGCCTTTCTCCCACTCCAGAAGGTCCCAGGATCAGTTCCCAGTGCTGTCTAAAGAGAAGACAAGCAGACACAGAAGAACACACAGAGAGCAGACAGTGAGTGCAAAACAGTGTGTGTGTGGGGTAAATAAATGAAAATAAATCTTTAAAAACTTAAAAAAGAAATGTCATGTCAATGAATTATGTTAAAACATATTTGTTTTTCCAGAAGGTTACCAATGACAATATGGCATCTGCATTTTATCTGAGTTTCCTTATTTATCACCTCTTAATGTAAAATTCTTCCTACATAATTTAAAACTAACTTTCTCTGGTTCACAAAAGTATTATTTACCAACTAAGAACTTTTTTGTCAGCTTGACAGGCTCAAGAATTAGTGTGACACTGGCACAGTCTTATTTTTCCAAATAAAATGTTTTATGTACAGGCTATTGTGCCAGACTCTACCTCTTTGTTTGGTGGTCCCTAAGAAAAATTGCAATTTTTTAAATTTACTTTGATAACTTATCTTTTTTAGCCCACCCCCCCCAAAAAAAAACCCTCTCTGATTATGCTTGAAATGTTTAAAAGTCATTACAAAAGTTTTTTTCATCAAGCATTCATCAAATCATTTCTAGTAAAATATAAAATATACCCTCTGAATTACTTTTAATTGCAATAACAGATAATCTTTAAGAATAACAAAAATTTGCTCAAGAAGTCACTCATCTTATTTCATGGACAATCCATTATTACCATGTATTATATATTGTTTTCCATACTCACACACACTCACAAAAACACACGCACATACATAAACACACATGCAACCACAAGAGAGACTAATGGAGTTTCTCTTTTTGTTTTTACAAAATTGAGGCAATGTTATACTCATCTATGCAAATTTTCTTTCCCTTAAAACATATGCTATACATCCCTTCATGGCCGTAGTATAGATTTAACACTTTTTAGCCACTACATACTAGTCTACATATCACAATCTATGTAACATTCCCTTCTTGATGGACAATCAAGTTGATCACAACCTTCTGGATGCCTTTTATTTCTGTGGAATTTATATTCAAATCAAGACATGCTAGGTCAAATGTTTGTTTTCTTAAATTTTCAATTAATTGTAGTTTTTGAGTATGTAAAAAAGAAAAATAATTAACATTCCAACCAAAAATGTATGATTTTCTTTTCTTCACATTCATGATAGCACTGGATAGTATCTTTAACTTTTGTTAATAGGATAGATAAATAATCATATAGCATTGTTGTTTTAATTTGTATTTCCCCAGAAAATGGTGAGGATGAACATTTTTAATATTTATTGATTTCTTGAAATTTTTTTATTCATTATAATTAGAAAATTTTATATTGGACTGATGTTTCTTATTGGTTTTTAAGAACTCTACATATGTTAGTTATATTAACTCTAAGTATGTTAATTTTATTAACCATCAGTCCACCATTTGTGTGGTGATTTTTTTTATTCCACCATTTGTCTTTTGAGCTAGAAAGCTTTGAATAGGAAAGCACATGAAGATGGCTATAATTTGATCTATGATAGAGGAAGTGATTCTTACCTTGTAGCAGACTTTACCTAACATATAATTAGTTTAATCTAGTATTTGCTGATTTGTTATCTGCATTTGTGTAATAAGCTGGTAAAGCAGAGAAACTAGACAAAGTGGGTGTAACAATTCTAAGAGTATTCTAAACTAATAATTTCTACTAAATTATACAAATATATAACATGTACAGTTTGATTAATTTTACAAGGTAAACATACCTTTGTAGCCACCACCCATTCAAATGTAGATCATTATCACATCTATATTTAAATACAGATACACAGAAAGAGATATAGAGGTAGATGTAGATATATACACATAATCTATAGATATATAAAGATCTAGAGGTAGAGAGATATTTTGGGGGCATTGAGAAAAGAAATAGTTTGTGGCATCAGCAGTCCATTCCCAGAAGCAAATATTTCATTCATTCTTGTGGTCAGAGTATCCTTTTGGACTTGATTGGTGACAAATTCATTATTATGGATCCTTCCTGTATCTTGTCTTTGCCTATTTCAGAGCTCTATTCCTAGTTATTAGCTTATATAGAAAGCTAAATTTTGAGTTGGCTGTTTATTCATAGTCCAAATAAATATGATATTCAGTACATTTGTCCCCACTCAGTCCCTTCCCATCAGTTTTCTCTCCATGTTTCTAAGATTAGTCCACACCATCAGATAAAGGATGAGTGTAGGCTCATCAAGAAATCTCCCCCATATTTTTTCTACCAAACTCGAGTCACACTTCTCATTGACTGATCATCAACTTAGATACTGGAAGTAGGGGCCAAATTTTTATTGGCAAATTTACTTTATCTTCTCAGCAATCCTAGAAATTCAATTTTTTATGACCATGTCACAAGTAGCCATGTTAATAGTTTTGCTTTCTTTTCATTGTAGTTGCTTTGTATAAAGAAATTTTGATGTCTTTATCCCAAACCACCACAAAGCTAGCACAAACAACATTTAAAGAATTCCCATTGTAAGAAATATACACAACCTACAGGGGGAGGCAGCATGGTAAAAAAACAAATACTTTAATAATGGTGAATGTCCAGGAAAATGCTGGAATTGAAGATAATAGTAAGATGGTGATGAAAATTATTTTCATCTAAGGATGAGCAATATGACAGAAACCACATTGGTTGCAAAAAGTGCATATATATCATTTGGCCATATTAGATTTGTTTTGTTCCTGTCATAGTGTCCATACTAATGATGGGCACATATTAGATAAGTAATATGTTTGACAAATTATCTATTTTAATAATTTACTATGTCAATAAAGTGATTCTAAGATTCTTTTCTCTCCCCAACATATACACACTACATGAAGTTGGGAAATTTTCACATCTATAAAATTATTTCATTATTTCTAACTCCTTTTAAACTTGAGTCAGTAATTAGGTTCTGTAACTGACAGCAACAGCAACACCAATACAATTCCTACCCATTATTTTTCCCATTCTCAACACTTAGTACTGTTTTGTAGATCACTACAGTAAATGTTATTTAATTAAACATCATTTACACTGTAACTTCTGATATATGCCTTAACTTTGCCAAATATTTTACTAAGTTACCTAATGAAGTCATAGCACCTTTTCTTGGATTACAGACAGAATTTGAGTGGTCATCATTTTACTCCATGATTTAGTTGAATTTTCATTTTTGTATTTCATATAATGAAAATGAATTCTTGTAGAGAAAAAATTAGAATGTAGACTCAAAAAATTACAATCAAACTGTTGGTGCATGTACATTTGTATGTGTGTATTTGTAAGGTCTGATCTTTATACTATTTTCTGAGATATTTATTCCAACATCCTTTAATCCCAAAAACACTTTTATTAATTATGTTAATTATATATAAACAATCCCTCATTCATTTGAGAATATTTCATTTGGCCAATAGCCCCTTTGAAGAGCCTAATATTTCTGAAAATAATTTTAATCTCTGCCCAACATTTAAGTAGAAGTCATATATTTGATCATTTTATCTGTCTACTCAAAGTGATTTACACAGAGCTATTATAGTAAAGGGGGTTTCAGAATATTTGAAATAACTTTTAAAAATTAAAAGTAAAAAATGAAAATGCAGATTTAAAAGAGGAGAAAATCATAACCACAATTAATATTTTGGGTGTCTATCATTCAAAAATTATTTGATACAAAAGCAAATATTTTAGAAACCAAAAATGATGTTTGTTTTACTGTTCTATTTTATTCTATCTCTTAGCTACAATAAACCATGTATATTTACTGTTAGTGAATATATTACAACATGTTAAGTGTTTAGACAGTGTAGTATTCCTAAGATAAATCCTAAATATTGTATCAATCATCTTTTATTGGATACTTTTAAAAAATCATATTTTAAAAGAAATGCTCTCATATATCCCTTGTGCTTAAGCATTTCTTTAAATTTTTCTTTAAGATACATTCTTGGAAAAGGGGCATGGTTGTAGTAGCCCAAACACATGTGTACCTTTAAGGATGTTGAGAGAAATTGACAAAGTTTCTCCTTTCCAGATTCTACCAGTATGTTCACACCTCTAAGGTTAGGAAGGTCTCCAACTCTCTGTACTTCTGACAACTCTAAAACTATTTCTTTCAAATATGGTAATATGATTTTTATTTAGTTGAGCATTATCCAAAATTAGCATAACAGAATATCCAAAGACACAGAATATAAAAACCTGTTATTATAGTTTATGAACATGTCATTTGAAAAATTGTGATACTTAAAAATACAGTCACATGAATTTCAGTTTCAATCACATTGTTGTAATGTTCTATTACAAATAGCAGAAAAAGTTTAAGATATCTATATTTTTTCAAATGGGCACCAAAATATAATTTCCTCTCTCTATATATATGTATATCCAAGGTGACAATTTTTTTATGAAGTATACTGTCAGTAAGAAGGAACAATTACTTACTTGTTTTCAATATTTTTATCCACAATGAATTTTTACCTTTTTAGGTTAAAACAAATAGAGATGGTATGAGATCAGGTTTTGAAATCTTATCTAGCTTTCTAAAATATAATCTGCATTGTAAATAATGAAACACCACCAACATCTCAAGAAATTTATAAGACAGCCAATTTCATACCAGGCCCCTTGGGGTTGCCTCCCCCAAACCCATGCTCAGGATTACCCACAAGTAAACAGCCTCTATGGTAACCCATGCCCTACCTCCCAACCAGAGTTTGTTCTAACAAATGTAACTATATTACCAAAGGAGGTTCACAAGATTCCTTCTTTGAATGAATCACGTGCATTCATTTCTCTTGTGTAATTACCTAGAAGTGGAATGGCTGTGTCATATGGGAGTTACACGTTTTACTTTTTTTAAACTGACAATTTTCCAAGATGCACCATAACCCCCTCAACACTTGGAATGGTCAAATTTTTAAAATTTTAAATGCAGTATAGTGATATCTGATCGTGGTAATAAGTTGCATTTCCTTAATGACAAATGAAGTTGAACATATTTTCTTGTGCTTATTTCCAAAACACATATATATTTCTTTCTTTA
>JAQZBX010035777.1:0-24439 GCA_029593785.1 Cabassous unicinctus
GAAATATCTTCAATCTGACTAAGGACATCAATGACAAATCTACAGGTAATAAACAATGAAAGACTGAATGGCAGCCCCTAAGAAGAGGGTCAGTACAAGGATATTGACTCTTGGTTAGTCTTAAGAGAAGAAAATGGTCCAGGTATGCCTTCTGTTACTGCTGTTATTGCTGCTTTTTTTTTTTTTTTAATTTTAGTATTCTAGTACCATATGTACAACCTAAAATTTCCCATTTTAACAACATTACACTATACACATCAGTGCTGTTAATTACATTTTCAATGCCATGCTACCATTACCACCATCCATTACCAAAAGTTTTCCATTGCCCAAAATAGAATTTCAGTACATTTTATGACTTAACTCTCTTTTACATAACCTGAACCAGTCCCCTAGTAAACTATATTCTAAATTCTAATGTGTTGTGTTTTCTTATTCAATTATTTCATATCAGTGAGTTTTTAAAGTTGGTTTTGTGTTATCACAGAGCATAGCTACTGATTAAAATATTTTTAAAGTTGGAAGGAAATTAGGAAGCAATTTTATAGATGTTGATGTCTAGTAGTAATAGAATCCTAGAATCCCAATAAACTCAATAAATATTTAGTGAATGAATAAATGATTAATATTGATAATTTGTTGATTTTATTAAGAATCCAATTTTCAGATTAACAGTTCATTTAGCAATACTTTGAAGAACTATTTTTTATTTTGCTTTCATTTTAGCAAATCATTTTCATTGATACATATTAATAAGGAATAAATTGTTGTTCAGTATAATCACCTAGTTGTGCATTCATCAATCCAACCAATTTTAAAGCATTGTCATAATTTTAGTAATAATAATACTACTAAAAAACAAAAACCACCCAAACAAAACTCATCACTTCTAGATCTCACTATGCTTCCCCTACTGTAATAGCTGCTATTTTGTTTCTGTCCCTCTAGTTCATTTTGCATTTATATTTTGTAAAAACCATCTTATATATGCAATATCACCCATATTCATATTTTACATGGCGTTTCACTATATTATACATTCCCATGTTACATTTTAGGTTTCCTTCTAGTAATATAAATGTCCTTAGCCTTTCCCTTTCATACCCATGTAATAGCTCTGTTAGTCACAAACACCGTGATGTGCTCTCACCATTTCCACTAATTTCAAAGATTGACAAACAACCTTTTAACCAATTTTGCACAGATTAAACAACAGCTTTCCATTTGCTACCCTAATTCTATTAAGAAATAAATTTTGAGGAGGTGTGGATGGAAATGAATATATTTTGTAAAATATTACAAGAGGCCCACAACTAATTTAGCTAGTAGGAGTTTTAAGTATGTTGTTAAAAATTTGTATTGGACTCTTCAGAGAATTACCAGAGAGAGAAACTGAGCTCACAAAGCAAGGATCTCATTGTAGATTTTGTGTTTGCAAATGAACCTATAGGAAAAAGTAACAGTCAAAGTTTGAAAGCCTTTTTCTACATTTGATTGTTGCTGTTTATATTACTTTGTTGAGCCTACATCTTCATAAGGTTTTTAGCAGGTATGTGTTGAACATTTCTATTTCCTGGTCAAGACAGAATCATGGCTACTGGCCATGGATATTGATGACTGAATGTTTTCTTCTATTTACATGGATATATCTACTGCCTCATCTTCATTTATAAGCAAATCCTGGAAAGTCTACACAAATATGTGTTTTCTTACTTATCTAGGAATAATGCAAAAATATTGCTGTCAATTTTGGTGAAGAAAATAAATTTTCTACAGTTTATTTCAAAATAAAAATGTTAATATTGTTTACAAGAGAATTCAGTATGTGTTCATAATTTAGATATTAAGAGAAATACAAAAAGTTTCTGCTTTGATCCAAATAAATTACATATATGGATTTTTAGCGGCAAAATTGATTCTGTCCTTTTCCCCATAAACAAGAAAAAAATTATTATTATCATCCTCAGAATACATGATTATTTTTTATCTTCATGTTTGGTAAATTCTTTGCATTTCTACCTGGCTGTCTCTCTCTCAAGATTGTGTAGACTTCTTACAATAGGAATTTATGTAATTTATGTTGGTAATCATTTTCTTTTGGGGGCTAAGAAGAAAAAATAACAGCAAGATACTTTATCGTCTGCAACCATAACAAAAGGAAAGCAAGAGCAACAATATAACTACATGGGACTTTTTATAAAAAAACATAATTAAGAATTACTAAAAAGAGAAAGCATCTTTGCCAATACAAGTATAACATTTTTTATTGCACTTAGCAATAAAATTAAAAATTGAAGGTTTGAGGCTACCCTACTTTGAGCTAGTGCATCAGTGCCATTTCCTAGCAAAATGTGCTCAATTTGTGTCTGTGTATCACATTATTGTATTTTACAAAACACTACAAACTTTTTCATTATGATATCTGTCATTGTGACCTCTGAGCTATATGATCTTTGATGTTATTATTGTATTTATTTTGAGACACCATACACCATGCCCATATAAGATGGAGAAATTACTCAGTAAATGTTTGTTCTGACTTCTCCACTCACTGGCAGTTCCCCACTTCTCTTCTCTCCTCTGGCCTTCCTATTCTGAGTCAAAATGATTTTGAAATGAGGCCAATTGGTAACCCTAAAGTGGCCTCTAAGAGTGTAAGTGAAAGGAAATGTCTCAGGTCCCTCACTTTAAATCAAAATCTAGAATTTATTAAGTCAGATAGGTCACAAGCTAAACCTCTTGTGTCAAACAGGCAAGTATGAATGTTTTTGAAGGAAATTATAAGTATTGCTTCAGTGAACACATGAATGATAAGAACATCTGTTTACAACAAGGTTTATTGGATTCTTTAAACCCTTTGTTGTGACCTACTATGCAGAAGAAAAGGATTCCTTTTAAAATATATGTGCTCATTAACAATGTACCTAGGCACCCAAGAGCTCTGATGGAGATGTACAATGAGATTTATGTTGTTTTCATGCCTGCTAACACTACATCCATTCTTTAGCCCAAAGATCAAGGAGTAATTTCAACTTTTGAGTCTTGTTATTTAAGAAATACATTTTGTAAGGCTATAGCCACTGTAGATAATGATTCCTCTGATGTATCTTAGTAAAATCCATTGAAAACCTTCTATGAAAGGATTCACCATTTAGATGCCATTAAGAACAATCTTCTTAATGGGAGAAGGTTAATATATCAACATTAAAGGAGTTTGGAAGAAGTTGGTTGCAATCCCCTGGATGACTCTGAGGGATTCAAGACTTCAGCAGTGGAAGTAAATGCAGATGTTGGGGAAATAGCAAGAGAAATTTAATTTGAAGTGGAGCCTGAAGAAGTGCCTGAATTGCTGCAATCTCATGATAACATTTTAAAAAATGAGGAGCTTCTTCTTATGGATGAGCAAAGAAAGTGATCTCTTGAAATGGAATCTGCTATTCGCATATTAGTCAGCCAGAAATCTGTTAGCTTTCATAAAGGGTATTTATTTTAGATAAATGCTTACATTTACAAGGCCCTAAAGAGTCCAACTCAGGACTGCTTTCTCACCAAATTCAGTTGCCACATGTTGAAGTTTGATGGTGGGCAATATCTGCCTGGGTTCTCAGGGTTTCCTATATCAGTTTCTGGCATGGGCTCATTTCTTCCAGGCCTTATCAGCTGCTCAGCTGCTCTGTTCTCTTCAGCTGCAAACTATCAGGTGAATGGCTCATCTCTCCCCAGGGCTTTAGCTCTTCGAGGCATCTCCTTTTTGTGACATAACAAAGTTCTCTCCTCTGGCATCTATGGAGCTGTCTCTCTTCCATTGTGTCTTCTTGAGTGAGTGTCCATTTATATCAACCCACCAAGGGTGTGGGGACTCAATCTCAATCATGCCCTTCTGATGGGGTTGAAATCAAAGCCCTAATCTTAAAAGGTAATTTAATCAAGACATGTCATCTGAATCTAACGAATTCAAAGAATACTGTATTCAAAGAATACAGTAGTTTACAAACTTAATTTCTTCTTGGGGAATTCATAAATAATCTCAAATAACCACACTTTGTGAAGATGCTTTGAACATAGTTGAAATGCAAAAATGATTTAGAATATTACACCAACTTAGTTGATAAAGCAGCAGCAAGGTTTGAGAAGCTTAACTCCAAATTGGAAAGAAGTTCTACTGCGGTTAACATGCTATTAAACAACGTCACATACTGTAGAGAAATCTTTCATGAAAGGAAGAGCCAATTGATGGAGCAAACTTGTTTTCTTCTTTTAAGAAATTGCCACAGCTACCCTAATCTTTGTGACCACCGGCCTGATCAGTCAGTAGCCATCAACAATGAGGCAAGATCTTCCACCAGGTAAAATATTACAATTTGCTCTAGATTTAGATATTGTTTCACACTTTATAGCAAAAAAGCATTTTTAATTAAGATACATATATTGTTTCTCATACATAATACTATCATATCCTTATCATATTTGGGGGACAAATATCGTAGGCTACCAAACACCAGTGCTTGAGAATCAAACATTCCAGATAAATGGAAGCCACAGAATTATCATCCAAAATTCTGTTATAATTTCTCCCTGGAGATGTTTGCCATCACATCACCTCCCTAAGGATGAAGATAATTGAAATTATGAGTCAAAAATCAGGGATAAATATTATAAGTGCCACAAAAATGAAAATTAGAGTTCAGACCCTGCCAATGAGTAAGTACCCTGATAAAGCAGAATTTTAGTTAAGAAACAGGAATAGGTATGTCCTTGGAGTACCACATATTTTTCAGTAATTTATCTTCAGTCAAATGAGAATGAGATTCTTTTAGGAGGAAGAAAACGTCATTAGTAGTGTCTAAAATTTTCACAGCAGTGTATCATTTTATTGAAATTTTACCAGGCATTTTGTATTGATTGCAAAGAAATACATATGAGGTACATATTTCTAATATGTGTAATACTTATGTGGAGGAACTACTTGTATAGGCCCCAAATACAAACTATACACATGTGCCTAGTTAGTCTTATCCCATGCAACTGACTAAAACAGTTTTTTCTTCTTTTTCAACCCTCACAACAATACCCTATTACCTAGTTTGAGCTCTTACCTGCTGTACTTCCCAAATCCAAGACACTGTGTTGGTGAAAGAGCACATGGAAACTGAGGTCAGAGAGCATATGTCAGCCTTACTCAAATCACAAAGATTTCTGATTTTCCATTATTTCTTCTATAAAGTGAGGACTTTTATCTTGATCAGATATTGCATTTCCATAAAATGAGAATTTTTATCTTGACCAGAGATTGCCAATTGGCAGCTCTTGCAGACTCATTTCTTTGGCCTGAGTAATGATTTTTCAAAAAATTGAATTCATTGCCAGAATTGATATTTGGGATCTTTGACCAGTCACTAAATAGCAAGGAAGAAAATGAAAATATTGTTGATTTGTCTTTTAAAAAATCTGCTAAAACTAGGCCCAAAAACTTTAGTGAAAAAAAATTTTGGGAGTAGCAACTGTTCCCTTTAAATGGTCAATACACTCTTCCGTCTTAGTCACTAACATTTCTGATTGCCTTACACCTAAGAAAAACCACAAATTTATATCACAGTGAAAGTGTTCCTATCTCCTATATTCTAAGTAGTATATTTAATCTTTCCCAAACAACTGAATTAGGATGTTTATCACTGTGCTTATAATAATAATACAGAAATAACCATACAGTAACTATCACTGCAATTTTTGAGTCATTGCCAGGAATTCTGCATATAGTGTATTTTATTTAATCAACATACAACTCTAATGATATGTTCTCAAATATTATTTATGTTTTATAAGTAGCTTAAAACTGTGCTAAATATTTACATTTATACTCCAATAACAACTATAAGGCTCTTAGCTCTTAGTAAAAAGAGTAGAGTGCCATGGGAGCATAGAATGATAAAGGTTCTCTTACCCAGCCTTTATCATGGATGTTTTGCTAGAAGTGATGCATTAGTTAAACTATAAGAGATGGAGAAGTGCTAACCAGAGGAAAGGAGACAAAATGTGTGGGGAGGGTTTATAAAGATCATAGACAATATCTATTCTTACTGAATTTTTGCAGGGCAATGTGTAATTTAGTTTTCTTCAGGCTGCATTGAACACATATTTCAGTTATTGAGGTTGTGTTAATAGACTACATGAAATATAATGATAACAAAAATAAAAGCCTCAGTCACTTTTTTAGCATGTTCAACACATATGAAAGCTTCACATCTATTTTTTTTTTCATTTTATCCTTACAATATCATTATGAAGCAATATTTTTATTTTTCCCATTTAATAGATGGGGAAACTGAGGTACAGAGAAGTCAAGTAACTTGTCCAGATTTGCCTGGTTGGTAAATGACAGGACCAGTTTTCAAATGTTCACATTCTGATTCCAGAGCTCAGGGTCTTAACTACTGCAATACATTGACACACATTGTTCAGCTTTCTCAGTATAATAAATTAATGCTCACACCATTGGCCACCTGATATAGACTCCCCAGCCTCCCCAGCTGGCTTCCCATATCTTGAATTCACACTCTCCAGGGGTATAACATGATGGGTTCTGAGAATTAGCATTTGGATTATACCTTCCATAAGGCAGAATTGCTATGCCAGATCCCTTCCTTTGGGTCAGGAAGGGATTTCTGTTCCCATCAACTGTGACAGAGTCAATGAACTCAATAGTTAGGCTGTCACAGGGATTTATATGACAATAATTAGAGAGTTGTGGATGCCTCTATAGTTAGGTGGTTATTGGACTAAAATCCTACATCATGTATCAGAAAGCAAGGTTATTAGCTATTGTGTAACTTGTCCAAAGTAGTCCAATTTTTGATTTGCCAGATCCCAAACTTGAATCAAAGTTGGGTGAATCTGATAGTTTCTTCTTTCATTCATAGCATGATACTTTATCTGTGTATGTATGTATGCATGTATGCATGCACATATCTATCTATCTATCTATCTATCTATCTATCTTTTTATCTATCTATGTATCCATTGGGTATTGAATCATGTGTTCCACTAAGGACATATTCACATCCCAACCCCAGATCCTGTGTGTATGAACCCACTTATAAATAAGAACTTTGTAGATGTTAACATAAATACTGTGGACTCATTTGAGATTAGGACCCTTGAAGAGCCTATTTAGATGAAGCCAAATTGAATCATGTGAATGAAATCCTGATAAACAAAATAAATTCAGAAACAGCCCGTAGAATATAGAAATCAGTAGAAATTAGAGGAACAGACAAATGGAGGGAGAGAAGACATGTGACAGAGAATTGCCAGGGCACCGCAGACTATGGGAAGAAACAAGCACTGCCAATATCTTTAGTTTGGATATCTAGCCTCCCAAAATATAGGACAATGAATACCTGTTGTTTAAGCCAAATACCATGTGGTATTCATCATGGAAGCCCTGGCAACTAAGGAATCTCTCTATCCTTCCATCATCCAATTGCCTGATAATATATTATCAGAAAATCCAAGATATTACTTAATTACACTAAATCCTTGGTTTCTCAATGACTATCCTAAGCAATGTTTAAAGCCCATAAGTGTTGCTTATGGATACTTCACTCACCAAAAGAGCCAATTGTAAGTTTTAAAGTCATTGGCGATATTTCAGGTATAATATTCATAACAGGGATTAAGAAGTTCTTAGAGACCTCAAGAATTACTTCAAATTCTTGCCTTTCCAAATATATACACATAAGAAACTAGAGTTTATAAGTAGTTACATGATATCAAGTAAAAAATGACAGATGTTTACACTCATTATGTAATCATGTTTATATAATATACAGCTTTGTGATTAGACCATTTTTGACAATAAGCCTTGAAAAAGAATCTTGAAAAGAAATCAGACACCTAATTTCATGGTTACAATTTTCTGAAGAATTCTTACTTTGAAGGAAAGTAAATACAAGATGGAAACCCACATATATTTTTCAAATGGTTTTCCCTATTAAAACCTTTTTTTAGAAATTGCTTTCTAGCTTCTTAAAAAGAAAATAAAAAGATTAAACAACCACTTAGCGATTTTCTATGTACTCAAGAGAAATAAATATACATCTTCAATAAGATAATATACTCCATGGTTCATAGTAGCACTACTTACAGTTTCCAAAAGTGTAAACAGCCCAAATTTCCATCACCTGATGGATGTGTAAGCAATTGTCATGTAGCCATAAAATGTGATATAATTTGGCCATAAAAAGAACAAAGTACTGATATAGCTAGTAAATAGGTGAACCTAAAAAATGTGAAATCAGGCACACAGATATGAACATATATGGTATGATTCCAAGAGTACAAAGTTTCTGAAGGTAAATAAAAGAGATAGAAAGGAGTTCAGTTGCTACTTAGGACTGGAGGTGGAAATGGGGATTAACTGTGAATGCATGATGATAATATAAACAATATAAACATAAACAGAAATTGAACATAGCATCAAGGATCAGTTTTTCCTGACAAGTATTCTCTGTTTTCCTCTTTTGTGACAAGTTATATGTTAGCACATTGAGGAGGCTAAAGAACAAAGGCAAATATGTAGGGCATAAAAAATGTGTCTGCTTTAATAAATAATATTTCATTGGCACACAGCCTCACCATCCATTTAGAAATTGTTTTTGGCTGCATTTGCTCCTCCTTTGGAGTTCAATGAAACCACTCTACTTGAAATCCTTTGCTCAAGCATTTGTTGGAATGAAGATACTTTGAGGATGTTAACCAAGACATTTCAAATTGAAAGTCTTTTTCAGGTATTTCTGGACAATAAATTCACAAACAGAAAGACTGTAACCTTTTCTTACCTGATGATTTCATAAATATATGGCAAATATTCATATTAATATATATTTTCTGCCCCAATTTTATTAAGGATATACAAGCAGAAACAAAAGATGGATGCAACTCTTTTGTGGTTATCATCTTGTCCTCATTACATTTTTATCCCAGAATTTAGCACCTAGGTGAGAATCATCTTTCCACCCTTACAAAAAGTTATATTTCATTTTTATGCTAAAAGAGTGGAAACATTTCTACTGTTTAAAGAGGGAATACACAAGGATTTTTTTTTTTACCACCAGTACATTCTCCTCCCACACAGTTCATAAATTTACTTTTAAAAAAAGGTTATAAATTTTTCTGTGGAACTTTCCCTTTCAAATTGAAAATGAATTACACAATGAAAGAATAAATATGAAGACAATGACAGTTGGACAGAATGATTCTAAATTTGTAAAATTGAAACCCAGGTCAGTGGCAGAATACTCCGGTTGTGTTTCTTTCTCTATGGCTGGTTGCCCTTTCTGACCAGCAAAAAGTAGTTTGTGAAACACAGAACATAAAAACACAAATTTCTGTGATATTTTTTAGACAAGATAGGCTTCCAGAGTACCAGAAAAATCTTTGGATCCCAGAAGGTGGAGCCTTACCTGAAGACATGGATTCTAAATGACTCTATTGCAGTCTGCCCTGTGGTTATACCCTGATCACCCACATATGAAGAATAGGTTATGAAATGGCACAACTTGGAGCCAATAAGTTTGCTCTGGGAAAAGTTGCACCAATAGGGACACAGCTCATGGGCTGTTCTACTTTGGCTATAATCAGCATGAAAATGCATTGTTTGAAATTGAGATTCAAAAGGTTCATCTTAAACTACAAATATTGCCTGAACTCCATCCAGAACAAGAAACACAACTTTGCCAAAACTTTTCTCTAAATAGAAACTCTGTACAATTTGGTGGTGATGATAGCACAACATTGTGAATGTAATTACTAGCCCTGAATTACATATTTGAATGTGGTTAAAAAAGGAAAATACTAGGTTGTGTATATGTTACTAGAATAAAAATTAAAATAAAAAACAAAAATCATAGGACCATGGAAAACAAATAACAAATGCTATTGTAAATGATGTACTATAGTTCATAGTACCATTATAAAAACCTTTTGTGAATTATAATAAATATACCATACTAATGAAAGGTGTTAATAATAGGGTTGGATTTATTCTTGAAATGCAATATGAAGAGAAGCTTAGTCTTTTTGCTTGTTTGTTTTTTAGGAGGTACCTGGAATTGAGCCCAGGACCTCCTATATAGGAAGCAGGCACTCAACTACTGAGCTACATCTGTTCTCCTAGAGTGCCTTAATTTTAATATCTCTGCAAGTGATAATGAAGTCAATGAAATATTTTTATTGTGATAGTTACTCAGTACACTATTGTCACAGAGTTTATAGCTGATATTTCCTTTTAGTATAAAATAAAATAATAAGGTTATTAGGGTGAATGTAGCTTGTGCACCCAACTACAGGTAAAATGGAATCTTTGAATGGGAGGTGTAAACTGTCTTAAACCTGAGAGAAGCTGCAAATTCCCTCACCTATGAATTAAAATAAGATTTAGAAGTTAATATTCTAGTCATTAATTTTATTCATATTAAGGCATTTGGGAGAAATTCAATTTTTTACCCATACTTAAGAATTTGTTTGACACTTTCAGGAAGATGTGACAGAAGTTTTGTGAATCCCATAGTATGTCATATTCTTAGAACTAATCCATTCCTATGGGTGTGGAGCCCCTTGTTGGACATCATCAGGAAGTGTGACCCATGTTGGGGCTCCACCCTCTTCTTGGAGTCTTTTGTAACCTGGCAACTTAAAGTGGAGACAAAGAAAGTCAGCTGCCATTTAACTTGCCATGGGGGAGAGGGGACTTCAGAAACCCAGAGATTAGCCATCATCTTGCTTTGCCACGTTGCAGTACTGCAGGATTTGCCAGCAGAACAATTTTGGTGGGAAGTATCTCTGATGGTGCTTTGATTTGAACATTTCACAGCCTCAGAGCTGTAAGACTGTCCCTGAATAAAATTCCCATTATTAATGCCTACCCATATCTGGTATAATTCATTGTTAGCCTTTGTCAAACTAGTAGAGAGAGTTACAGGGCTCACTTTGCTCTCAGAAAAATAGCTAGAGGACATGCATAAACTATCCAGAATACCTGTTCTAGAGCTCTGGGAACCAGGGAAATGTTGGCCAGAACCCAGAAAAAGGCAGGCTAATAGTAGAAGACTCTGAGGTGTGGATTTTTAAGTAACTTGGGCCAATGCTGCTGCTGGCACCAACCCCCACTTGTGAGGCAGACCGTTTTGCATCATGCAGTTGATGGCACATGGGTACAGACTGAGTTGGGGCAAGGATCTACTTCCCCAGAAATGGGGAAAGGCATGGACAAAGCTCACTGCTGATCTAGATTTCACTGGCAAATTTTGTCTGCAAGGTCCCACAGATTCCACCGATCACAATTGGTGGCAACTGCATACACATGGGAGCCTGCAATGAGCTAAAGATATCCTGCCTTCTCAAGTATTCACATTACTGATCAGAACTGGATGCTGCTAATGCAGAGGGGAGTGTTAATTTATTTCCTCCTTTGGAAAAGGGAGAGTACAGCTGAGGGAAGACCTGCAAGTTTGAACTGTGAGTCCTGGATCTGAATAGACTGAACATTGGGTGAAATCCCTGTATACTGTTTGGCACCACAGGCCTGGGCCTAGTTCCAGTGAATAGTTTCTCCCCTAAAGTTTTTGTGAGAAGTTTGCAAAAAAACCTTATCTGTTGGCAGGCAGGAAAGTAAAAAAAATAAAAATAAAAATAAAAATGAGAGGCTGTTTAGTTCCTTTACTGTCTTCCTCTTGAAGACCAAGGAAAGTAGTCTGCACCCATTTAGTGGGTATCTGGCCCTGTTTTCATAAGTTTAAAGGGGAAATTTTAAAGACCTTGAATAAGTTGAACCAAGAATCAAAGAAGATATGTAGCATGAACTTTGTCAACAACAGTGAAGTCCTAGGGAAGATTGAATAACTGACCACCAGAGTTAACCCACCATCATAGTCAGATGCCTAGATATCAGCAAAATATTACAAGCCACACTAAGAAACAGGGAGATATGGCCCAGTCATAGGAAGAAATCAAAATGCCACATGAGACACAGGATTTGAATCAACTTTTCAAAGATATTCAAATAAATCTCCTAAATCAGTTCAAAAAGTTGAAGGAAAATGTAGCTAATGAGATAAAGGAGTTTAAGAAGACTTGGGTGTACACCAATAAGAATTTGAAAACTTGAATAGAAAAACAACAGTGCTTTTAGGAAAGAGAGAAACAATGGATGAAATGAAAAATATATTACAGGCATATAACAGCTTTAAAATTGCAGGGAAAAGAACCAGCAAATTTAGAGGACAGAACAGCTGAATTTGAAAACAGAGAAAGAAATATATGAAATAAAAATAAGCAAGGGCTCATGGAATTGATTGGTAGCCTGAAGCACAGCGATATATATGTCATGGAAGTTCCAGAAGGAGAAGAGATAGGGAAAGAGGCTTTATGCTTATTTGAGGAAGTAGTGGTAAAAAATTTCCCACTTTCAGGAAGGACATAAATACACACACTAAGGGATGCAACATACTCCAATCAGAATAAATTCAAATACACTGACTCAGACACACAAACTATTCAGACTGTCAAATCCCAAAGATAAAGAGAATTCTGGAGGCAGCAAGAGAAAAGCAATCCATCAATTACAAGGTACATCCAAAAGACTTAGTTTGGATTTCTCATCAAAAACCAGCGTTGAGAATACAGTGGTATGATATATTTAAGATAATGAAAAAGAAAAACTGCCAGCCAAGAATTCTTTACCTAGCAAAATTGTCTTTCAGAAATGAGGGTGAATTTAAATTATTCACATTTAAACGGAAACTAATAGAATTTTTAAACAAGAGGATGTGCTACAAGAAATACAAAAAGGAGTTCTGCAGCCTGAAAGGAAAAAACAGAAGAGAGAGGCTTGAAAGCGAGGGTGGATATGAAGATGATCCAAGGTTATCAAAATGGGCAAAAGACAGACAAAATATATGACACATGAAAGCCAAAGGATAAAATGGTTGAAGTAAGTAATGAATTTCCTGAAATAACATTGCATGTTAATGAATTAAATTCCATCCATATGCTATCTTCAACAAACTCACCCTGGAACCCAGGATAGAAATAGGCTGAAAATAAAAATTTGGAGAAAGATATTTCATGCAAACAGTAACCAAAAAAAGCAAGCGTAGTTATACTAATATTGGACAAAATAGGCTTTAAATGCAAAAATGTTATGAAACACATACAGCTATTATATGTCAATAAAAGGAGCATTCAATCAGGAAGAAATAACAATCATAAATACTCTGCATCTAACCAAGAGATGAACCAAGAGGTCACAAAATACACAGAGGCAATCTCTGGCCAGTCTGAATGGAGAAATACACACCTCTACAATAATAATATTTGGAGACGTCAATATGCCCCTCACATCAATAGAAAGAACAACTAGACAGTGGATCAAAAAGGAAACTGAGAACTTGAACACTATGATAAATGATCTACACCTAAGAGACATACACTGAACAATGTTCCCCAAACAGCAAGATATACATTCTTCTCTAGTGCTTATGGATCTTTCTCCAGGATAGACCATAAACCACATGTTGCTCACAAAAGAGGGCTGAATGTATTATACTCCATTTCAATTATTTAAAAAGTACCTACTCTGACCATATGGGAATGAAGCTGGCAATGAATAATATTCTAGAAATATGTGTGTGAGAGAGAGAGAGAGTGTGTGTGTGTAAGCAAGAGAGAGACAGAGATAGGTAGAGAGTGTTTTAATTTTTGGCAAATATTTTGCAATAGTATATTCCATCATTATTAATCTTTTGACCTGTGTGTTAGTTTACTAGCTGACAAAAAAAATACAATACAAGGGATTGATTTAAACAATTGGAAAATATTGCCTCACAGTTTTGAGGCTTGAACTCCAAAACTGAGGCACCAAAAAGATGATGCTTTCTCTCTGAAGACTATGGTGTTTGGGGGCTGCCTCAGGGAGATCCTGGGTCCTTGGTTTTTCTGTCTCAAAATAATACTGGTTTTTATCCTGGCATTGCACAAATATACACAAAACAAATGACGTCTAATTTTCTTTCCCATTTTTATGAGAAAATATAGACTGAATCAAAAGACTTACTTTAAACATTCTTGGATTTTGTTATTCCTTCATTAAATTGTACTGCATGAATGAGCTTTTATGATAAGATGCATCAACCCACACCCACACAAAAGTTATATTTAATTTTTATCCCAAACGTTGTCACCTTTTGGGTATATTTTAATCTCAAGAAGTCTTGTTGACTACCAAAAAATTTTTACTGCTAGATAAATTTAAACTTTATGTTAAGAAACAGGTTGTAACTTTTTAAATAACAAATTACCTTTCAAATTAAAGAAAGGAATTATAAACACTTAAAAAATAAGACATCTTTATCTATTGCCCACCTCTCATTTCCCTGACTTCCAGCCTCCACTATGCCTCGTCTGACTTAGAATCTTAAAATCTACTGGCAGAAATGTGATCTAAATGATGGTATCTGTTAAAATACTTCAACCAGCCTCTGCTGATGATTCTTAATTTCCCCCTTCATATAAAGGCTTTGTGAGTAGAATCACCCATGGAAAAATCCCAGGTGATAGAACAAGGGTTGGGGACTGAGACAGCCATAAAAAATAGTAAAGTTTCATTAAAAGACATAAACGTGAAGAATATTTGAAATGAAGAAAAGCAGATCATGACTTCTGGTGCAGAGAATGTCCCCAGTTTAACTTTGTTAGCCATGCAGTCACATGACGAAAATGATAGGGTCTTGATGAAAGGATTCTAGGACAATTGGTCACAAATGAAGAAAAATCTTCCCCTTATAGGACGTGTGGTTTAAATGGAGGAAAACTGATTTTGTGTGAATTCTTTTCTAGTTCTGACTGATTTCCTCTGTTATAACAATTGATATCAGACAGTGATTTCCTTGGTCTAACAAAAACAACTACCAAATAACAAGAAAATAAATGTGATTATCTCTAGTGAAGAGAGATTCTGGTTCTTTGAAGAAAAAATTAGACATGGAAGCTTCAGATAAAAAATGTTACAACTGTAGGATATATAGACTCATCTTGGGATAAGGGTTCATGAGTACTCCATTGCAGAGTTCCCCATATTATGTCACCACATCTAATTTGTGCATGTTCATGGGAAGAGAAGGGTGATGTCATGGTACTACATGGGTACCTATGATTCATGTGGGGACACATGGACTTAGAGTGATCTCATCTAACGGATTTGTCTGCACTTGCTATAATCCACCTTTACATTTCACTGTTATACATTGCAAAAACAACCGTTTATATTGGTATAGTGATCAGAGTAAAGTCAGGGAACATTAGTTCATACAACCTGTAAAACTGTCTCCCCCCTAACAGAACCACTGATGGTGTCTCCTGGTTGCCAGGCATTTGATTTTCTTTGAGATAGAACACCCAGAGGGTTCCAGCTGGCAGTTGTAGACCAGAGCTGCTGGCCAGAGGCAAAGCTGTGGTTTCTTTGAGGACATGGATGTCCTACTGAAGACCACAAAAATGTCTCTGCAGCTAGTCCTAGAGCAACTGTTCAGTGTTCTGATGTTCTTGAATGAAATATTGAGGCAAGGTGCAAGTCTATTGGAGTTTCCTTGGAAATCTTACTAAGTGCTACCTGGCTTGCTCTCGTAGTAAAATCTGGCAGCATAGTTTAAAGGAGAAAGAGCTAGCCAAGAACATTTCTGATTAATGTGAGGATTATCTTAAAGTCAGTGAGAAGATTGAACAGATAACTAATTTTTGTAAAGAGCTTAGATCACCTGCAGTGTAAACCAGCCCTCCAATGTTAAAAACTGTTCTTACCAGCACTTAATAAGGATGTGAAGAGGTTTGCATTTTCAATGGAAAATTTAGGAGATATTCTGGACAAAGGATAGAGAAGTGAGCTCACTGAGTTTTCTTTCAACAGCATGATGATGGCTCATCTTCAAGGAAACACAGTCTCCCAGTGAGTCATCTGAATCCTTCCACATGAATGAGACTTGGATGACAAACTTCTTAAGAGTATCTCAGGAGAATGGAGAAAATTGCCAGGAGAGACGCTAAATGGTTTGGACAAAAATGCTCAGCTTCAGGAAACCCTAAAACTACTTGCTTTGGAAGATGCTACATGGAATGAAAGCATGCAGGAACTGAAGGAACAGGGGGGAAAAAGCTTGAAAATTCCACAATGCAGATGGAACACATTGTCAATGATAAAGACAGCCTGTTAACATCCCTGACTGAAACCGTTCTGAAGATGGTAAATGTGCCTCCTATCTGTAAAGATTACACTCATGCTATCAAGTTGGAATTAGAGGAAAAGGGAGGATCTGCAAAAAGAAAACAGCTTCATAATATACATGTGGATGTGTCAAATCTCATTAATGCTGTAACCTTAAATGTTAATGTTTGGATGCAAAAGGGAAAAGCAAATGACATAAAAACTTGGGTAAGGAAAGTCAAGTGAATGAAGCACGTAAATATCAAAATAAACATCTAGAAACTGAACAGGCATCTGTACAGCAGGACAATGAGCACCTAGAAAAGCAGATGCAGAAATTTTACCAGAAACTGCAAATTCTTCTAGAAGTACATCAACAACACTTCCTGCAAATTCACCTTGAATCAACCCAGCAGGGAATAGACCATGTGGAAATAGAGAAAAAAAATTACCAGGGTAAATGAAAATATCGGTTTTATACAAAAACAACTTGACCTGTACAGAGAAATGACAGAACATCTCAAAAATGACCTGAAGAGCATTGCTTATTCTTATGAAAGTTGGATTAGTTAGTATGTTAACAAAACTCATGAAAGTTGCCTGGCAACTTGAGCTACAGAGAGGAGCTAAGACTGGAAATGAGCTAAGACTGGAAAATGAGCAGAACTAGCAAAAGTTGTCAGAGATTGATGGTAAAATCCAACTTACACCATGTGTTCTTTTTGACCACACTATTTCAGATGAGGCCCAGTACAGAGACTGGGAAGGTTTCAGGGCAACTCCTGTATCATGAGTTCTCCTGTCAGAGAGGAGGGGGGAGCAGTGAGGGCTCAGGGATCCAGGGTGATTCTCATGTTTGACTCCCCTATCAGCCAGTCCCTGAGTATTCAAAAGCACAGTAGGACTTCCAGCATATTTTACTCTTTCAAAATGATTGGGCTTAATGAGTTTTTAGTATGTATGTTAATTAATGCATTTTCATTGATGTTTTATAGAATTACACACTAAGTTTTCCATAATATAGATAGTTGTAATATTATTCATAAAAGTACACTGTTTTACATTTTGTTGAACCTCATAGAATTAGATAGTAAGCATTTGATTTTAAATGATCAAATTTTTCCACCATTACTTTCACAATAATTGAAATGGAAAATGAGTAGAGGTGATTATAACTTTCAAGCCTGTTTCTAAATATATGAGGCGGGATTTTTTTTTTTTTAATGTAGAGATTACTTAATATTTATAGCATTAAATATTGAGTGATTTTAAAAATAACAGTAACAACAATATTCCATACTACACTTAATTATATTATCAATGACACCCTGAATTAACTGATCCATTTTTAGGAGGTGATATTTTTCAACTGTTTATTTCTTGTTTTGTTTTAAAATGTTATATTGTTCACAATATTCATTGTAGTTCAAACATTTCAAAGTTTTCCTTATTGCAATAAAAGTTTTCTTAACTATTCTGTATTCTGTTATCATTTGAAATGAATTTCCTGAAACTAAAAATAATTTCTTTTAACTTCTGTTTCTTTGCATTGGTATTATGATTTCTTTTATTTTTTTTCCCTTCAAGCTTGGATCCCATGTTTTAAATAAGAAATGAATTAGAAATGAAAGCATTATTTCATTTACTAAAAGATTTCCTGGAATTCAGTTTTACTAATTACATGTAACATTTCATTTACCACTTAACTGCAATTAGTATTAGGTTCATTATCAATGACTTTGGAAATAGTCAATACTTCACTATACATTCTATAAATTCCATATTCATTCTTCTTACAAAATTTTCCTTATCTTCTTGAAGATAAGAACAATATCCATTACTTACTTACTTTAATCCTTAACCAGAGACAATCTATTAATTTGTTACTAGTTTAATAAAATCTTTCTATGTAATTGTGTGATCTATCATTAAATGATTGTTGCTTCATAACCACAAATTCATGTGCCTAGATAAATAAGAACTACTTTATATATTCATTAGAGTTTCTTCTTCTATATATTTTAAATTTATTTTAGACATGTCATTAGGCATAATGACTTTTTACTAATTATGATTCTATGTAATTTGAGACAATAATAATTGCTTCCTTAATTACCACCTTCTTTTTCTCCATTTAATTGTGCTGTATGTATAATTCCCAAGCAAATAGGTATAATTAGAAGATGAAAAAAATCATTATATATTTGCCTTTACTTTGAAAACCATAAACCCAGGAGAAGAGAGTATAGTTGAAGAGTGAATAAAATATATTTGGGGAGGGATGACGAGAATGATGTATCTCCATACCCTTGTCACCCACACAAACACCAAGATAAAGGAACATACACATCCAGAGCTCCCTAGAATTTAAGAAGGGAAGAACAAGCTTGGGCAGGGTATTGTGGTAAGGACCTGGAGATGAATTGGCTATAGGATTGGTATAGGCAGAAATTCCAAACTAACTTTTAAGACAGTTTTGCATACCTGACTTCGCTGTGGAATAGCAGCAAGTTGAGGAAACTAAGATCATGTTGATCCAGCATTATCTGTTGCAGGGTATAAGCACAAGTGCAGAAATCCACACCCTGAGAAAGCCTTGGTGTAGGAACACAACACCCTGTATTATGGCAACATGCAGCCATGAGCCCTCAAAGATACTAGCAATCTCCTGTCTTAATAAAATCACTTCCTCAAAAAATACACATTGATACACTAACCATTTTCTTATAACCATGGCATGTTTCTTTATTTAGCCTCATACCTATTGTCATTTGCAAACTTTATATAATTTAAGTCATGGTACATGGCTCCCACTTTGCCATTTCAGGTAATAAGCTGACAATTCAGTTACTGCACTCAGTTCTTGTGAGCTACTCAAAATTTAGGTGTATACTTTTTCTCATGATTTTTCCTTCTTGTGATACATATTTTAACTTACTAGTCAGAATTGATGGGTGGGGAAAGCCCCCAAAGTAATAACAATATGAGAAAGGACATGAACATATGAGAACATGTGGTATATTTTGAAATTCTAAAGCAATGCAGTTTAGTGATCAAAATGTGTGCCTTAGCCTCAATAGCCTAAACTTTAAAATGAAGAATAGCCTGGATGATTTGCAATATCCCTTTCTATTCTGCCATTTTATTATCTCCCTCTAATATTAATGAATTTTCATCAATCTCAGAACATGTACTCTCAATTAGCTTACACTGTGACTTGAAAACAATACAAGAAATTTAGATCCTTGATTATATGTTATTTTTTGAAAATTCTCTTGGCCTGTTAGAAAACTAGAGCCAATGGTAAAGATTGTATATGTTTACTTAAGCTTTTCTCTTTTTAAATACTTGAAGGTAAAAATGTAAGTGATATTAAAATGAGGTGAGTTTGTAAAAAGCTAGTTTGGCACCACCATGAATATGCAGACAGGTGTCTCAGCTGGTGTCACAGAGGCAGCTCTGGCTGCCAGAGACCTACTTCTGATGTTACACATACTTCCTCATGAACCTGATGAATACATGTCCACTAAAGACCTTGAATTATCTTTTCATATCACTAAACATCATAATTTTCTTTAATTCAATTTACTTTTACTAATGAATTTTTGGGTTAATGATAATTCTAGCACTGGGACCATATTTTTATCCAGACACAGTTTTCATCATCAGGAAATCACAGTTTGGTTAATTAGACTGTCAGGGAAATGGAGATTTATCACAGCGGTTGCAGATCAGAGCTGTGAAAATGCCAAGTACTAGGGGATATAGGATCCCATTTTGTGAGTTAAGAACACTCCAGAAGAAAGTTGTGACTCAGGTGAAACTTGCTACTTAAGTAGGACATAGCCATGAAAAGAGTAAAAGAACAAATTCAGGTCATGGATCCAGCATATGCACAGAAATGATGGTGATGTACTCTAAGAAAATTATTTTAAGTATTGTGAATTCATAAGCTTTCTAATCAATAGTCTTTGCTGTTTTAGCCTAGAATTGTGAATGATTTACTTGTCCTTTGGAATGTTATAATCCTGCTCTGCAGGCAACCCCATCATCCACAACCCAAAAACAAATATTTAAAAGGAGCAAGTAACCAGACGTGATATTTACACATCCTGTTTGTATCCCCTGTAAAACTAAAAGATAAAAACTTTCATGTTCCTGTTCAGTGTACCATAAATAGAATAGAAAAAAGACCCCTTGAGACACCATGTCTCTCCTGGGGAGGGCTGGCCACCCCCTGCTGGGTGGATTCAGTTATATTCGATGAGGTCATTCCTCATGAGTTGCAAGACCACTGAAGTTCTGAGGTTTGGAACCCCTGAAATGGGGTAGCCCCTAAGTTGTCAGTCGAAGCCTCACCCAGGAGGGGACACCCAGCCTGGGAACATTTTTCCAGTTGTGACTCTGATCAGCCACAAAGGGGCACCCAGCAATGTGAGAGTTCAGATGTTGAGTTACCCCCATTTTGGTGAGTGGTTGTATATACTTTCATTATTTCCTATGTCTTTAATTACTGTTCTTTTTTGTGTTTGCTCAATTGTTATAATCATTTAAAAAAACCTCAAACTCATTTGATTGAATAAAACGGCCTCTCCATAGCATTTAGAGTTTCTGCCCCTTCCTTATCAGAACATTTTGGTATAGTTGGTAGGATTCATTAGATATTAAGCTTCCATTATTGTTAAACTTTATTTAGCAGAAGAGATGGATAGTTATTCAGTCCAAGAATTTACAATCATTCAATGTGACGAGAGAAGTGTATTATTATAGAAGGATAAGGAGAAAAGTGGTTGGAAAGAAGCCAATTCTGAGCAATATATTAGGCATACACACACACATACACACACACACGCTTTGGGCCTCATTCCAAGATAAAAAGGAGACACAGAAAGACTTTAAACAGGCCTGGGACAAGTCTGACTACAACAGGTTAGTAAAAAGAGAATTAGAGGATGACAGTGGAGTGGGAAACTCCAGCAATCAGTTCCTCCACCAAAACAACTATTGACATTCCAGAAACTGTCTGATTCAACTAATTATGAAATTTTAGAGTTTATGTGGATCACTACAGCAGCATCTAGATAGGAGCAGGAGGAAGATGCAGATAAATAACTATAAATACAGGAGATTTTTACCCTCCCTAGAGTAGGTACCACTACCCATCCCCCAGCCTCATGGTGGTCAGATGGCTACAGCAGCACTGGTTCCTGGTGCATGCTTGTGTGCATTTATGTCAGTGCCAATATATCAGCTGGAAATCATAGGGACTTAGCCAGGGAACTTGTCTCAGGCCACCCTGCCAGAATTTATTCTTCGGTTGCTGAGAGCAGAGACAATCGGAGAAACAATCAAATTGAATTACCCTGGGGCAAAGGACCATGAATTAAGTCAAACAACGGAACACAAGTTGGAGATGAGTATTTCAAATTCCTGTAACTGTAACAAGAGAATGTGAAGCCACTAGGAAGCACAATCCCAGGAAAATAAGCAGGCTCCCAGGCTTTAAAGAAGATAGAGAGGACACTGTACTTCTATGTACCTCAGGCTGATCTTCCAGGCTAGGAAAGCCAAGCTTTAAAGGAGACCACCAGACTAACCAGAGCCAATTGGTAAAAACAGTGAAAGGTGCTTTTTGCTTGGGTTTCTTTGTTTAGATTAGCTTCTGGCATTCAAGAAAAACTCCATCATATCACTAGCCAGGTACTTACTTAAGTAACAGACTGCTGGGGAAAAAATTCCAGATTTTAAATCTGATAAATATGAAAATGCACAGTGTCGCAAGAAAAGGTTACTAAACAAGAAACTGGAAAGGGTGGCCCATAAAACAAACAAGACACATATCTAGAAGCTATCAGTGAAATTATAGGACTCATGGTTTCCATTCTTAAAGTTATTACAATAACACAGTAATCAAAACAGCATGGTATTAGCACAAGGACAGAAATATTGACCAATGCAATCAAAATGAGAGTTTAAAAATAAACCCTCCCTCTTAAGGCCAAATGATATTTGAAAAGGTTCCAAAGACCAACTGAAAATTAATAGCCTGCATGACTATATGGAAAAGAATGAATGAAAAACACTATCTCACACCACATATAAATATCAACCCCAAATGGACAAGAACTAAATATAAGAACCTAAGTAAACTCCTAAAAGAAAATGGGGGGATGCATCCTCAGGACCTTGTGTTAGCAATGCTTTTTTTGAATTAATATCCAAAACAAAAGCAACAGATGAAAAACTAAAAAAATTGCACTTCATCAAAATTAAAAACTTTTGTGTATCAGAGGAGTTTAGAATGAAAGTAAAATATCAACCTACAAATTGGAGGAAAATACTTGGAAACCACATATCTGATAAGGATTTTACATCCAGAATATCTAAAGAAATCCTACAATTCAACAAAAAAAGTCAGAAAACCCAATTAAAAATGGGCAAAAGACTTTACTAGACATATCTCCAAAGAATATATATATATATAAATGACCAAAAAGAAAAAAGAAAAGATGAATAGCATCATTAGCCATTAGGGGAAAGGCAAATGAAAATCATAATGAAATACACTTCACATCCACTAGAATGGATACTATTTAAAAAATGGAAAATTATAAGTATTGGTGAAGATGTGGAGAAATAAGACTCATTAATTGCTGGTTGGATACAAAATGGTCATGCTGTTGTGGAAGACAGTTTGGTGGTTCCTCAGAAAGTTAAGTTCAAAATTACCATATGACCCTGTTAATCTACTTCTAAGTATATATACAAAAGAATTGAAAGCCAGTACTCAAACAGATATTTTTATACCTATGTTCAATGTGCATTATTCACACTTGCCAAAAGATGGCAGCAATGCACATGTCCATCCACTGATGAATGGATAAACACATTGTGGAATTTATACACTATTAAATATTATTCGGCCATAAAAATAAATGAAGTTCTGATCCATGCAACAACATGGATGAACTTCAAAGACATCATGTTGAATGTAACTAGTCAGGCCCAAATGAATAAATTTTGTATTATTTAATTCATAAGTAATAATTAGAATAAGCAAACACACAGAGTCAGAATATAGAATATAGGTTTTCTGGCAATGAGGTGGAAGTAGGGAAGGAAGAATTAATGTTTAATTGTACAGAGTTTCTAATTAGGTTGATGGAAATTTTGGGTAGCAGATGGTGCTGATGGTAGCACAACATTGTGAATGTAGTTATCAACACTGAGTTATTTATTAGAATGTGGCTAAAGGGAGAAATTTTAGGTTGTATATATGTTACTAAAATAAAATGAAATAAAAACTTTCAGACTGTACAACCCCAGCAGTAAACTTCAATGTAAAACATGGACTAGGATTAATAGCACAATTATAGAAATGTTCTTTCATCACTGTAGCAAATGTACCACATCAGGGCAAGGTGTTAATTATAGAATGGTACAGAGGAAGTCTGTATTTTAGGCATGGTTTTTCTGTAAATCACCATCTTATTTAATAAAAAAGGGGGAAGGGGAGGAGATAAGTTAGACAGTGGGGTTATAATCCTGATAGGGAATCAAGGTTATCTATGCATGTATTGCCAGTAGAGAATAAATGAATTTGAAGACTATTTTTAAAAGGCATATTCATTAGATTTAGTGACAATGGGGTTGAAGTGGAGAGTCAAGTCCTCTACTATCTTCTGGCTTAGGTAAATGAGGGAATTACCCATGAGTCTGGAAATTATGGAGTAGAGAATTCTTCAAGAAGGCATCTGAATGGTGCCAGGGCCCTGTGGGGCATGTTGGATTGTGGGGATCCCTGAGGCAGATTTTCCATAGGAATTTAGATTTATGTGTCTGGACCCAGAAGAAGTCTGTGATGAGACTCTTTGGCCACCATCAGTGTGTGGATGGTGACTGAACACAAGGGGTTCTATAATGTGCCAGTATAATGTGCATAAGTCCCTTCCACTTATGCAAAACTGTCAGAGTGGCAAAGGCAGAGAGGCATCACATTTGTAACATTAATCTACTCTTTCTCAATTTTCTTCACAGAGGGCTAAGGAGGAACGAGCATGTTCTGAGAAGCATGTTCTCCTGTGAGGGCAAACCAGCACCTGAGAGTAGGGAGTTATGAATCTGTTTGCAGGTTAGTCAGGGGCACCGTCTTTTGCACAGCACCAGAAGGATGGGTTACTGCTGCCG
>JAQZBX010035778.1:0-24454 GCA_029593785.1 Cabassous unicinctus
GGGGTGAGGGAAGGGGATGGTAGGAGAGGGAGGGAGAGGAGGGCAGGGGAGGGGGAGGGGAGAGGAGGGGGCCAGGCTGGACGGGGGCAGAAGAGCCGGGGGAGGGGAGGCCCCAATGCCAGGGGCGCAGGGGGCGCCTGCCGGCGGGCCTGAGGCCACGAGGGCCCCACTCTCAGGTGAGCCGCCTGGGCAGGGTTCTGGCTTCAGGTCTCCTCTGGGTGTCTGCTGGGCAAGGCAGCGGCCGCCTTGGAGGAAACGTGGAAGGAAGCCTCTCTGCCACGGCGGTGGGCCCAAGGCTGGCTCCGTGGACGTGAAGCGGGACGAGTGCGCCCCTCTGGACAGCCCGAGCGAGGGCTCCCACAGGGCCAGCTGGAGACAGCCCTTCCTCTCCCCGTTGGCGATGCCAGCAAGTCCCGCCTGAACAGCCTGGCGCAGGTGTTTTCTTTACGAAAAGCGGGACCTCCCTTCCGAGCTGTGATCTGGGGTTAGAAGACGGCGCTGGCCGCGGCGGACCCAGGCCCATCGGCCGCCTCTGCACCACCTCCCCTCGGCCCTGCACGGCCTCAGCGCGGCGCGCTTGACGCGGGGGCACCCAGCCTCCCACCCGGGCCAGGCTCGAGGGGGCGCCTGGCCGGGGACCCCCGAGTCGGGCCGGCCCGTGGCCTCGGGGAGGAGCTGAACGCAGCGTGGCCGCCGGGGGGCCCGCGCGCGCTCACGCCGTGCTCCTCCGCAGGTGACGCGCGCCTCGACGTGCCGCTGACTCGACGCTCGTCCCCGCGCGAGGGGCCGCCCCCCGCCCTCGAGACGCCCCCGCGCGCCCCGAGCCCCGCCCCGCCCGCCGACGGCGCCGCGCCCGACCGCGAGCCGGGGGCGGGGCCGGGCGCCGAGCGGCGCGGACTGCCGGGCGCGCATGCGCGCTCCGCGGCGGCGCGCCGCGTGCACAGCCGGCGCTCGTTCCAGCGGCCCCGCGCGCGCCGCCGCCCCGCGCTGCTCAAGCTGGCGTCGCTGCCGCCGTCGTGCCACGCGCCGCCGCACGCGCTGGAGCAGGAGGAGACGCCGCTGTGAGGAGGGGGCGCGGGGGCTCCCGGAAGGCGCGGCGGGGCAAACTCAGTTCCGAGCAGAAGGAGGTTAGCCCGGGCGATTCGGAGCCCCGAGCCGGGCCCGGAAGACCCCTTCCCACGCCCGCGCGCCCCGCGGGGCCGGGCGGGCCGCCGCCTTCTCGTGCCGGGCGCGCCCTGCTCGGCGCCGAGGCCCGCGGAAGCGCGGTGGCCGCCCTGGTGCGCGGAGCCCGCGCCCGCCTCGCCGGCTCGCGGGAGGACGCCCCGCCCGCCCCGGCCACTGCGGGGGCTGCAGGCGGGTGGGCGGCCCGGGGCGGGGGCGCCGGCACGCCCCCAGCACACAGAACCGGGACCGGCGAATTCTGCTGAAGTAACAGGCGACTCCTTTAAAATCAAGAGGAGCAGCTTTTAAACATCACGAGGCCAAAATGGTTCCTCTGGCACCGTCTAAGCACAGCCCCGGGGGATCCGGTGGAAGCACTGCCAGTGGATGCTGCTTCCAGGAGAGCCTGGGGATGAGGGGATGTGGGCAGGGCTCGCGGCCTTCCCGAAGACCACCTCTCAGCGCTCCGGCCTTCCCAGGAGAACTTGGCCGAGAACCCTGGGCCTGTCCTGGGCCCAGGAGCTGCCCCTGGGATGTTGTCGCCCCCTCCTCCCGGGTCTCAGGGACGTGGCCTTGGACAGAGCAGCTCGGTTCCGGTGGAGCAAGACCACTCTGCCTTGGGCCTTCCTGGGGGAGAGCCGGCGAGCAGGGCTGGGGCGAGGCTCGCCTGCCACAGCGAAGCCCGAGAAGGGGCTCAGCAAGTTTGCACACATCTGACTTGCCCATTCCTCGGATGGAGTCCAGAAAGCTCCGTCCGCAATTCACTTCCAAGCCACCGGAACTCCACCTGTACTGTAGGATTTTTAGTTTGAGGAAGACATCATAAAGGATTAAAGGGACAGTGGACTTAAGTACTCTCAAACTTTTCTAAAGCAAACTAGACTCTCAAGCTCTTTCCTCAGGAAAATGAAATTATTCATTTTTTTCTCATGATCAATTTTATTATGACAGCTTATCAAAGCAGTCATAGGTAAGGAGTTATTAACAATTTGTGTTAATATTGCACATTGAATCCTTGATCATAAAAGCCTCTACAATTTTCTGTTCATAGCTTGTTAATGAAAAATGAAAACAAAAGGAAAATGTTACTGGAATTTGTTCACCAACAGAGAATCATCTTGATGATTTCTGGCTTGGAGAGTCTCTTTATCATTGATTGAAGTTGGTTTTCCAAGGAATCCGGGATTTCTCATTTGTCATCATGGGCTAACCTGAGAAGAAGTGCAGTAACATTTGGTGTTCAGTAGGAGCAGGTGTGCTCCACGTTTTGCAACCATTTTAATCAACTGTTTTGAGCACAACATCCACCCATAATCTATGCAACAAAACCTGCCCAGTTAGCGATCCCAACAGATAACCCTAAAGCCAGCCCTGTCCACTGAGCTACTGCAGTCAATGGTGGGAAAATTTAGGAAAATGCATCCTTTGTCCACGCCCTGCTTTGAGCGCCACACTGGGCCCCCTGGGCTGGCGGCACCACCCTGCTAGTCACATTCGCACCACTGCCTCCTGGTGGCCAGAGCGCTGCCTGGAACTGGGCGTAGCGGGGCGCAGGGAGATCCGCCCAGCTGAGCACAGAGCAGCCGGCCCAGCATTTTCAGCTGCCTTAGCAACTCCCCTGGCCGCTGGACCACGGAGGGATTCCCGGCCGCGTAATCCAAAGTGCATCAGGGGCAGTCCCTGGGATGCTGCCCACTCCGCGCCAGGGTACTGGATTACCAGGGACTTGAAAGTGCGGCTGGCAAGTGGTCAGTCCATTTAACACATACTGACTAGACTCGGGTGTTCTTTGTGGTAGACAGGCGGACTTCTCTGTGTGAATTACACAGGTTACGCACAACCATAATGGAACAGAAGTTCCAGGTGAGGAAACCTCACTTCAAAGAAAACATGATTACCCTCCCCACATTTCACATGCTTAAGCAATAATCCAGTATGTTTCATCTGTCAACCCAGCGTTATAAACCCTAGTACTGTAGATACATTTCATAACTGAGAATATTGGCTGTTTGTCATTATTTTAAAACAATGTAAAGTCTTAAGAATGTATTTCCTTAGGAAAACTCTTGTAAAATTTTTATTAGGAAAAAATTCCTATTTATTTAATACTGAACTTTGTCCTGCTTTGTGCTAGACTATAAAGTACACAAATTTAAGAAATCACATTTCTCACTTCTGTATTCTTTAAAATTTTGTTTTCAACATTCTGTGTACCATTGATCTGTTGTGAAAGGAATTTCATTGAAACTAGAATTGAAATGTACTTTATGAGTAGTGAAACATTGTGGATGTTAATTTTGTGTAATCCTAATCACAAAACGATGTGCCTTAAAATGCCCCCCACCCCCAGATTTGCTGTTGGGAGTGTCTGGGTAAGGAGGGTCCCATCACCCTCCTGAAACAATGGCTCGATCAAGTCTATTAAAAAGTCTTCAAGGCATTTTTGCTGCAAACTTTTTTTTATAAATGATTTGAGAACTCATGTCAAGGAGGCCTCATGGAGCTTCATAAATAGAAATTGTCCTGGCATTAAAGTTAATCTATCGACGCAGATGTGTGCATGTGTGTTTACATGCTGTGCCTTCTGGCTAGTGTGGGAATTCATTAGACAAGCAACTGTGGAGTGCCTCCAAGGGCTGTGCATGGCCTTGGGCACTGGGCCTCACCAGGGAGGAGAGAGAGACAGACACCACTCAGACGTATCCCTGCGAGCGGCGTTCCGATCTGGAGGGGCCTTGCAGGGAAGCATGGCGGAGGCAGCAGGCGAAGGCAGTGAACCGCACGCACCCCTGGGCCCGGCCAGGAGGGACTGGGCACCTGAGGCTGAAAAAGGAGGTGAGGGAAGTCAGCTGAGCCTGGTGGCAAAGCTTCATCCCAAGAGCCATGGGGAGCCTTGAAGGGCTTTGCGCAGGTGACATGACAGCTTGCGTTTTAAGATTATTTTGCTACAAAGTGAAGAAAGGAGTGGAAGGGTCTAGGGTCGAGCTAGGGGTGAGGCAGAGGTGGGGCTGGACCCAGGGGTCTGAGGAGGGCAAGTGGATGAAGGTGGAGGGGCACGCCGCCTTCATGCCCCAAGCAGATCCCGCCCCCACGTAGAGTCTGCCTGGAGCCCCCGCCATGGCCGGGACTCAGGCCAGACTGGGCAGCCTGGGCAGGTCCACACGGCCCCTCCCAGAGAGTTGTGCCTGAGGTCTAGGTGCCGCGAGATAAACTTTTTAGTGAAAGAGTTACTTTTTAATGTTTATTACAAAAATAAAGCACATCAAAGGAGTCCACGGGTATTTCTAAGGTGTCTGGTAACTTGCAAGTCATTTTAAAGTTGACGTAAGATTGTCCAGAGGGCTCGTTTCTCCAGCTTCCCCTAGGCCCTCCACTTGGTCCTGCTTGTGAGACGACCAGGACGGGCAGCCCTGGCAGAGGCATGTCTTAGGGAGAACATGCGGCCCATCCACCCACCCTCTCTTGCATGGGCTGCAGATCACCATGAGCCCAGACTGCTGCTTTTGGATCGAAAAACTCATCCACTCAGGCACTGTTTTCTTTTTTTAAGGAAATCACTGTGATTTTATTATTTTAATGTAATATGATGTTTTTATACTCCCTTCCAGTTTTTCTTGTTTTTTTAAAATTAAGTTTCTATTCCTATGTTCAGCTTTTGGTTCTTCTATACCAGGAATGCACCTTCCTGTTAGTGTCCCTTGTTTGCGTCCCGCGTGTTTCTCTTTGGGGTGGGTCATCCCACGCTCGGGGGCAGTGGGGGTGGGAGGCGCCCTAACACATGGACTAGCCAGGCTGTGTTTTGGGGTGTCTTAGTTTCAGCAGCTTAGGCTGCATGGTAACAGGCAAGAGGGAGTAAAGTACACTCAAAAATGGGGACGGTGGCCACGAATGGCACTGGGGTGACCAATGCTACGCGCACCTTAGCAGTTTAAATGTGGTTCAGGAGACCGTCTGCCCTATTTTCTGGGCAGAGAATTAGCGAAATGTCCTACCTTGAAAGATTCGCCTTCAGCTGAGTCACAGAGTATTTTTAAAGGCTGGACCTGGAGATCAGTGAGAAGGCAGCACAACTAGTCAGATCCACTCTGCTGACGTGTTCCTGCCCTCCCTGGCACTGGGCCACTGAAGGGGTGCCCGCACCAGCTTACGTCCACTTCGCAGTGGCACCCCCTAGGCAGGAAGCAGCCATCAGCCTTCCGCAGGGACCTGCAGTCCACGCACCAGGACATGGCCCTCTGCCAGCACTCCACCCGTGCCTTTCAGGGTCTCTTGGCCAATGCCCTGCCTCCAAAATCAAGCGTGTCTGGCTTTTAGGGATGCACTGGACTCGGGCCTCAGCCTTGGGCTTCAACGTAGCCCACTGCTGGCAGTGGCCCTGCAGCCACCATCATGTATGATCAGAGCAAGACATGCCATTGGGGTCTGTTGTTAATACCTGAATATTCACACTGAATATTCACCCCAGAAGTAACTTGGAGGAAAAATTCTCTCAGCCAGTATAGCATAAATGTATTTTTATTATTATAAGGGATTAATGATGATTGTTACTCTTCATTTTATTAATTCAATAAATGTTTACTGAGCACTTACTATATGTCAAACATCACTCAAGGCCTATTTTAAATAGAGAAATAGATTAATAAACAAGGAAGAATAATACAGATTCGATTATATCACAATTCTAATTCTTGTTTAGTGAAGTATTAACACTAAGAACTGTATGTACTTTGTAGTTACTAATTCCATTTAAGCTTTGATTCTTTCAAGAAAATATACTACTTTAAAAACCTTTTTTACATCTTCATGGGGATGAAATAAAGAATGTCAACTTTCCATACCAACAATTTCTTCAAAGAAAAGCAAGCACATGTCGATAGAAAGACTTGAACAGGACCCTTCACAGTAACTGTCAGCGCAAATGCCATCAACAGTGGGCGACGTCCAGAGGAGGGAATGCTCAAGGGTGGGCTGAGGGTGGCGGCTGCCCCTCCCGCCTCCCCCCAACCCCAGCTGGTTGGTTTAACAAGTCCTGATGAACCCCGAAGCAAGGAGGAAGGATGGGAGAGCTGAGGGCAAAGCGCTTTGGCATCACTCCCCTTTAGCCGGTGTTTCTCTGCTAAACCAAAAGAGCCACTGACATCTGCCCATCTGATGGCGAAACTCTGCCCACCAAGAACGGCTGCATGAGGAAGGCAGTTCAGGAGGGAAACACAGGTTCATTTTTTAATTAACTTTAAAATTAAAGATTAATGTACAAAATTACACTACCATAGAGGGCAGACACTGTAGCGAGACGGCTAAATTACTGAGAAAGAGAAGGGATTATGCATCATTAAGAATAAACAAGATGTATGTATCTTAAAATATATTAATTAATTTAAATTTTCACATATACTTTTACCAAAATTTACACTCAGTTTTACCTGGCCAGCGCCTGTACAGTGCCAGAGGGGATGACAGAGCAGGGTACCTGGGTGACAGCATCCCTGGCGGGGCCTGACAAGTAGGTGGGAGGCACAGAGGAGTGGGTGGTGCCAGCAAAAGTTTCTTGGTGTGGAAGGAACTTGGAGGAGCAAGTCAAGGAACAGGCAACTCTGCAGGCCCCACGCCAAGCCCTATGCTTCCGGGAGGCCCAAACCCAGCCTCTGGAGCCCCGGATAGCCGGAAACGGGTCCCAGCAACAACGCAGCTACATGCAGGCCAAGGGGACATTTGAGGTCAAGCACTGCACCACTGGGCATCGTAACGCTGTCACTAGTAGGAAACTGCAAATACCGGGGAAAAACCAGACTCGTTTTTGTTTCTGTGCTGGAAGTAAAGACCCTTTAATTAAGCAGCAGTTTCAAACACCCTGACACGACATGGACACGGGCATTCACACAAACAGGGCATGGCTGCACCTCTCTTCCCCCCCCCCCCATCCCCCTTAAGCACAGCGTGGAACATTCGACCAGGGGAGGCTCGTTACAGCAGAATTCTGCTTCACAAAGGGCGCTTACAAGACCAGGAGACCCAGAGTGCCGCGGCCATCAGAACACTTCTCTTCAAGAAGCCATGGCACCTTTCACCATAAGACCTTTAGCACCTGAAGACAGGTGCATAACTGGGATGATCACCTGTAAAGCCCCGAGGGCCACTTTGCTTTAAGATACCTGTGGGGCAGCGACGGGAAGCCGCAAAGACAGTTACTTAAGCAGCTTTGTCACGTTCAGACTCGGGACGATGATCTCTTTGAAAATGGGCACGTAGTTTGGGTTGGTCGGTGCCGGGCCTGGGTCCAGCGTCTCGACGATGGTCTGCTTCATGTCGCGGCTGGCATCGCCCCGCACAGCCAGCAGCGCCCCGATGTGGTCCTCTCTGGGGGGAGAGGGCAGAGAGGTTGCACAGCGACTGCACCAGAGCCCGTGATCCCACAGCCCTCCCGGGGCCGCACTGGGCCAGGCGCTGTGGGGCGCCCCGACGAGCCAACCCCACCTCCAGCTGGTACCGCCACCCCCAGGACAAAGGGTGTTTAGCAACTGCTGGACAAAGATGCACTTGTCTTTTGACTGCAGGGGAGAAAACCCGGACTTTTAATTTTAACTGGGTCTCTTCTCCCTGTTTTATTAGAGAAGTTGTGGGCTACAATCATGCATCAACTTGGGTCTCTTCGTAATCCACAACTGCAAGAAGTTCTTAATGTCTTTGTACATCTTTGTTCAATTGCACACCTGATGGTAGGAAGAAACGCTGGTTTTTCTCATTTAAAACAAGCAGTCAACAGTAGGGAAGAGAAGACGGCCTCGGACAGTAACCGCAAAGCTCCCGCGGTCCCAGGCTGAGCACGACCCCCGTGCATCTCGCTGTGCTGCCCGGCAGCCCCTCCCAGAGGCGGCCTGTGCATTCTGGGTTTGGTGCCAGCACCTTCTAGTGGGCAACGTCAGGCAGGAGCCCCCCAGTCTCAGACCGAACGTCCTCATCCTCGGACTCCCTGTGATGCTGTCCCTAAGATGTTCTGGGCCACGGCTGGACAGGAGGCCCTCTCCCCACCTCAAATCCACCACCCTCACCACAACAAGATCAATGCCCACAACTGCTCTGCCCACGTCACGTCCCCACCCGACACATCTGGGCCTGGACGCTTACCCGCCCACCTGAGCCCGGCTCATAACTCTCCAGTCAAACCACGGCCCGTAGCTCCTGCTAGCACGAGCCTCTTCTCAGACTCGTCGGTGCCATGGCAGCGCAGCCACTTGGGAGGCCTGTGGCTGGTGGAGGTCTTGTTGCCACCAGGCACCTGCAGCTTAAGCACAGCCTTCACATGCAGACACCTCCTATCTCTCAAAAGCCGCCTCTGCTGTGCCCCCACGGGCCCCCAGCCAAGTGCTCATCCACACAGCCGGCCGCCGGCTAAGGCGGCGCGCTCCCGGGCCAAGCGCTCGTCCACACAGCCGGCCGCCGGCTAAGGCGGCGCGCTCCCGGGCCAAGCGCCGTCCACACAGCCGGCCGCCGGCTAAGGCGGCGCGCTCCCGGGCCAAGCGCTCGTCCACACAGCCGGCCGCCGGCTAAGGCGGCGCGCTCCCGGGCCAAGCGCTCGTCCACACAGCCGGCCGCCGGCTAAGGCGGCGCGCTCCCGGGCCAAGCGCCGTCCACACAGCCGGCCGCAGGCTAAGGCGGCGCGCTCCCGGGCCAAGCGCCGTCCACACAGCCGGCCGCCGGCTAAGGCAGTGTGCTCCTGCTCCCCACCAAGTCTCCTCTCCTCCGGCCACATCTTTGGCCCCCTTGGCCTTGGGTCAGTGGACACATCACGGCCACATTCAGTCTGTCCTTGCCCCACGGGAGGCATCCAGAACTTGCTGCGCAGATGCCCGTCTCCCAGTGGTACGGCCAGCAGCTGAGCAGCTTTGGCCAACACTGGGAGCCCCAGGCCCAGCATGGCCTCTGTGCCCTCGTCCCCAGTGCTGAGAGCAGCACCCAGCTGTTCCCTGGTCGGACCTGCCTCTTCCCAGTGGCACCTCATCTTGTGGCTCAGCTTCACAAAGTCCATTTGAAACAGGAAGAGAGGACATTACCTGATATCTGGGTATTTACTGACGAGAGTCGAGACTTCCAGGTAGAGCAGAGAAGGATCTGTGAGTTTGATAACTTCTGCAATGGCTACAATGGTATCACAGTGTCCATCTGTATCTTCACCAAATCCCTGGAAAACATCATGGAATAGGTGAACAGAAACCCATGACTGGGTTTCTCTCCTTGCAAAGCCCTTCGTTTCTGGCACAGCCTCAGCTGGGCAAGCTGTGCTGCTCCTCAAGATGACTTGCGACGCGGTGGCGCGCTTGTGCACACACCCAACCCGTGCTGGGGCCTAGGGAGTCTGGGTAAGGAGTGCTTGTCACTGTTCTCAAAGCTGGGTCACCATCTGTGAATGGGTCATGCAAGCAACTTAGCAGGTTGTAATCAGCATTTTAAAAGATGCAGTGGGCTAGACCAGAAAACACCCGTGTTCTCAAGAGGTAAGGGCAAGTACTGTTTCACGTGCTGCCGTTAGAAAGCTTGAGAGCTACCAAAGTGAGTTTCCCCAACCACCACGTCAAACGGGGCCCTGGTTCCAGATCTTCCTGTTTACAGAAGGAAGGAAGGATTTCTTGGATATTTGGTTCCCAATGTGACTGGTCCCTACTGACTGGCCTAACGAGTCCAGGGTTGAAGACTAAAGAGTGAACCATGGGACAACATTCTTAGTTACCCCTATGAATCTGTAAATTAATGCCCCCAAGACACCAGCACTCACGGAAGCAAGCTTCCTGAACAGAAAGCGGAACTGCTCCGCTTCCTTGAGCATCCTCTCAGCGCCCTCCTTCCGCTCCTCCGCATTCCGGAACGAGATCCGCTTCTGCAGGATGGCACGGACGTACTCCACCACCACCCGCCGGTGGGCCTCTGCTGTCATTCTCTGGGCAGAACAGCACATTTACTGTGGGGCCGTCCTTTCCACGGACAGAGCAGCAGTTTACTGCGGGGGCCGCCCCTTCTCAGACACTAGTATGTCTTAGTGTACCCTGAGTTAGCATGTAAACAGGAAAGTGCATGTTTGTGCTTAAGCAGGCATTTTTCTCAATAAGAGAAAGTTAAAATACATAGAAGTTAAAAAAAAAAAGGTAAATGAAAACACTTGCCCCCCTATTTCTGATCAGTACAACTGGCAGAATTCTGAAGTAACTATATTAAAATAATGTAAGGTCCTACAAGTAAACCTATTTAGAGATGGCCACGACATGTAGGGAGGAAATTACCCCATTTTACTGGAAGACTTCCGGAAGCAGAGTAATATTCTGGGCTCTCGGGGAAGGCTGGGGCGGGGTCTCTGCAGCTCTCTCCCGCACTCAGCACTCAGCCCACAGAGATCTTGCCCAAGGCTCCTCTGTGAGCGGTGGCCCTGCCCTCACCCCTTCTGAGCTGCCAGCTCTGGCTAGGGAGCCTGCTGTGCTGTGTGAACAGGTGGCCCTGGCACCTCCCGCCACCAGCAGGGTCCCGGTTCGCACACCACATGCTCCCAACTCCCCAACCCTGCAGGCTGACGTGCCTGAAACCATCTCTTCAGTGTAGTTTCAGTGGGGTTTTGGGAAAGAGTAAAATTAGGCAAATATTTTCAATCTATTGTCTTACCTGAGAAGCCCCATCACCACTGCCTTATCTTTAAACCAATGTAAACACTGATGTCTCAACTCCCCTGGGTTAAGAAAAAGACTAGGGAAATTTGACTGAAGGGCCAATTTAACACTGAACTCTAAATAAAATGTGGGGTGGGCTCCTGCATGGCGACTGAACTGACAGCATATATAACTGTGCTCCACGCTTACCTTTTTATAAGGCTTTTTGATTTTGGCAAAATCATTGAAATAGTCTTCCACAGTGACACAGATAATGTCAACAGCATTGGATCCTAAAAGCCATTTCTTTGTCATCAACTCATTGAGATGTTGCTGGAAAGCAAAAACAAATCATAGAGAACATTGCCATAATGTTGTCCCACAACAGCTGTGCATGGAGGGTGCTTTAGGTGCTATTTGCCATCACATCTTTATTTCTGTATTATGGCTGCAATGTATACTCATGTAAAAATCCTAATATTACATAAATTAATCTGTAAATTTTTAAAAAATGAGATTTATACCATATGTAGAATTCTGTAATTTGCTTCACCAAACATGTTAGTTAAGTAAATATATGGGTGTATATATTTTACTTTTAATGTCTACATATATAGATATACCTTTACCAAATTATCTACTGGTGGTCATTTAAAATATTTTCACATTTTGCAATTCTAAATTATGCTGCAGTGAATTTAGATACTTCTGTAGGCAAAATTCCTTAGGAATTGCTCAAAGGTATGCACATTTAAAACTTCCAAAGCCATTTCTAAATTGCCCTCCCAAAACTGAAAGTACTACAAGAAAATACTGCTTTTCGCATGCCCTCAACATGCTGATGTTATCAATGTCTCTAATCTTTGACATCCTGCTAAGCCACAAATAAAATTCAACTTTAATTTGCATTTGTTTCATGTTTAGGACATATGTATTCCTTTTACAGTGAAATGCCCATTTATGTCCTTTGTCTATTTCCCTACTACATTCTCTTTCTAAAAAATTTTGAGCTCATTTCAAACACACACTATTTTCTCCTAGGCTGTCTTAGGGAAGTCACGGGTGCCTCCGACCACAGGCATCCACGCTCTTACGCGATCCCAGTAGAAAGGTGAGGGTCGTGAAACTCAAGACTGAGAAGAACGTCGCCCCAACCCATGCCCACGTTCGGGTCCCGCCATCGCCATCAGCGGCGCTCCCTCCCAGCAGGACTAGCCCAGGGCACCACTGCGCCGCCCGCCCCTGTGGTGACCTCCTGGAAGCTTCTGCAGCCGGCCTTCGCTGAGAGGGAGCCCAGCGATTCTGCAGAGCGCCCTCAGCGTGGGTGGGCTGACGATTCAAGAGGAGACTCAGTTTCTGCAGGAATTCTGTCTGGGCAGAAATCCACAGCAGTGGTGCTGTGGTGCTTGTCTTTAAACCTGGCCCCTCAGTGTAGGAGATGGAGGACGTAGCTCTGTCCCATCACCACTGAGCTGCCGTCCCAGTGGAGAACTATCAGAGCTCTTTAGGAAGATGAATCCTATCAAATGCTGCAAATAGTTCCCAATTTGAACAATGTCCTTCAACATTATTAAGCTTATTTTTTACTAAACAAAAATTTTAAAGTTTTATATACGTCAATCTTTGCTTTTGGAGTTTCTGGCTTTGGTAACATGATATAAAATATAAAATAAATAAATAAAATAAAATAATAAAATAAAATGAAAGAGCTTTTCCTATACTGAGATTTAACATTATTCTATTTTCTTCTGGTATTTTGTTGTTTAGCTTTACACATTTAAAGTGTTAAACATCTAAACTTTATTTTTGTGCATCTCATGAGGCAGGCCTGGAAATGAATTGCTTCCCAAATGGCAGGTGTCAGGCACCATTTGTAACGACTGAATGGCTGATGTAAACGCCATCTTCGGGCCACAGGCCTCCCACAGGTGTGCACCTGTTCTGCCTTCTATTCCGTTCCTGGCTCACCTGATTCCTACGCCAGGGCCACACTACCTTCTTTTGGTTAGATTTGCATTACACTTTGATATAGAGTAGAGCAAATACACTGTGCCCTCCCTAAGTACAAAAGGCTTTATGTCCTTTTTTTCTTCACATGACTTTTACAAACGCTTTTGGCTTTCCCTAAAAAATCTTTGGAGAATTTGAACAGATTATGTCTGGATTAAATGTCTGGAAGGTTCGGGCAGAGCTGACACTATAGATTGCTTCTCCCGGGCCTCTGCATTCACGTGCTTCCCCGAGACCCTCACCTGAGTTCACCTGGGTCTGTCATCTCTTTAGAGCTCATTCCTGGGTAATTTGGCATTTTTGCTATGACATGAATGGGTTTTTTTTGTTTTTTTTTTCATTACATTTTCAAACTAGTTAAGCTGGCAGAAACAAAAGCAATTTAAAAAAACTTTTATCTTATCACTTTTCTAAAGGTTACAACAATTTTTCACTTGCATCTCATACACTTCACACACATACAACCAAATGTTCTGTAAATAATTTTTCTCTTCCTTTCCTGTATTTCATCCCTTTTGCTAGATTTAAAATACTGGTCAGTCTGTGCAGTCCGAGTGGCAATGGTGATGCCAGCCTCTCACTCCCATCTTTACGTGGACATGCCCCTGAGATGGCTGTTGATTCCCAATAGAGTCATCATCACTTAAGGAAGTCTTCTTCTAGTCATAGTTTGAGGACTTTTACCAGGAATGGCTGTTGAATTTTACTAAATGCGTATTCAGTATATACTGAGATAATGATAACTTTAATTTTTAAATATACTGTGATTGCTGTTAGTAACTTTGGATGCTGCTGACCCATCCTTGTATTTCTGAAACAAAACTACTTGTTTGTGGCATATCGTGCCTTTGACGCAATGCTAAATTCATTACGTTAATGATTTTTGTTTGTGTGTTTGTCTTACATCTCTATTAAAAGAGGAGACTAGTCTATATGGCTTTCCAGGGTGTGCATATGCATGAGACTGTGCTGCATGCATTTGTGTGTGCACAAGTGTATGATTTGTATGTGAGTAAATGTGCATCTGCACGTATGTGTGCATGTGAGCAAGTGTATGGATGTGTGCACTGTGTGTACGTCTGTGTGTCTGCGTGCATGTGTGCATACTCATGCATGAGCATGTGGTCCCAATTTGGTTTTGGTATCAAGAATTTGCCAACGAATATATAAAGAATTTGCTGATGAATATAATCAGTTCTTTCTACATACTTATTTCTATTTTGTAATCCACTAAGTTGTCTGATGTCTTTAATAATTACTAGGACTCTATTCAATTGTGCACAAGAAGGACTCCCAAAATCCAGGCCTGCATCATACAAAGCAGCCATGGGACAGAGAAGCAGAGGTCCTTCAACTTGGATTTAACACAAATGCAACAGTGAGCTGCAAGCACACAGTTCACATGATGCAAGGTTTGCAGAGTGTCCCATAGGGCAGCATGGAAATCCTCTCAGTTTTTAGCCCAAAAAATGAAAGAACAAAAGAGCCAATTCCAACCTCCAGATCCAGGAAGACTTCCTCCAGCAGGCTACTGCAGCCCTCCTTTGCAATGGTGTCTAAAATCATGTCCATGTTTGGTTGGTTCATGGATATCCCTTCTTCCATTTCATGTTTTAAATACTTCTTTTTTAAACTGACTATGGATTCTCTGTAACAAAACATTTAAGGTTCAATGGAACAGGCGAGTGTTCCTGCCTCTCTCCTTTGGTTCCTTAATCACAATTCCCATTTGCCATCACTCACTTGAAAGTCTGGCAGTTGTTGATGATTGCTATCATGTACTGAACGTAACAGTGGGGGTGCTGCCGATTCTTCAGATGTTCTTCTTTATACAACTGAGCTTCATCTTTGTATCTAAGAAAATACAACCACCTCATTAAAAACATTACTGAAGGCAAACACTAGAGATGTTTAAAACATGATGCTGAATTATGCCTAATAGAGTTTCACGTCACTAACATTTGGCCATACTTCTCAAAACATCTGAAATATTTCCAAATGCAGGTGAACATGGAAATATATATTTCTCAGACACTTACTCATTTGAGAAACATCTACATGATAAGGCTCTCCTAGTAAGCAAACTAATTTGGAACACAAGGTTCTCTCTTAAAAAGGCAAACCAATCACAAGGAAGTTCAGATAACATAAAAGGATAACTTGTCTAAAGGAGAAACCTAACTCCAATATTGCTAGAATTATAGATTTCATTGCTTAGGACTTCACAGCATATCTGATATGGGGACTCATGGTGAACGGTGTGATCAAATTCAAAAGGAAGATAATAAGGAAAGCTCTAGTTAGTGTTTCTGATTAACACTTTGTGGTACAGGGAATCCTCAGGCTATTTTTTTTTTTTTTTTTTTTAAATAATAGGCATGTGAGGATCAACAAATTTTTGCTTTCAATTTTTAAAAATATATGCTCTCTAAATTACCACACTGGCAAAAATACATACCTACTTAAGAAAGAATTCATCTGCTGAAGACACAAAACCAGTACCTTTGTTTTCAAATCTTCACTTATCTGAGCAGCAACTTGAAGATTCTGTTCGAACATCTAAAAAGTGGAGAACTCATGAATTCTGAGATAAACACACAAAAGTATACTTAGAGTGTAGGCTTCCCATATATAAAAGCCCATCTGCTCGTTAGTCATTAGGATAATCCAAATTCAGAGAATACAGAACGACTTGGAAAATAACAAGAGTTAAAAAAACAAAACAAAACAAAAAAAACCCCACAAGTGAATCACTAACTAATTATCTGCAAATTGGTTTCTATCAAGGGGAAATACACACTTTCACCAGGTAGTACTTGGAGGACCTGATGGGGAAGGAGGCCCAGAAGACAGGGGCCTGGAAGAGCACATGGCCGTGCCAGCAACAGTTGCAAGAAGGCAGGTGTGCCTGCCTCTCAGGCTGCTCCTGAAGTAATTCAAGCTCACTCATTTTCAAGTATTTTGTACTCCGGATTCCTTAAGACCCTTCTTTTGAATTAGGAGGCAGATATGTGTTAGCATTGGCACGAGGGGCCGGGCCCCGAGATGAGCTAGATTTCGAAAGGGAAGGGCAAAGGAAGCAGAACCAGTCCCTATCATCTAAGGTACGTGTCATCTGATCAGAGAACTTTGTTAAATCGTGGTATCACCAGGAAAGAAACAACAGCCATTAGCCCTCACTTCTGCCTGGCTAACGTCCGAACACTTACTCAGTAGACTGGGTCTCACGTGCGCTTTCCACCTTACTCAGCAGTAAGTATTATCGACAGTGGTCCTGAATGGAAGGCAATTTAATGGACCCAGAAAGAAAAAGTCAGGAAATTGGAGGGCACAAGGAAGTGGCAGTGCACTAAGAAGTAAATTAACTGTAAGAGAATGAATGTTGGTCTAGCACCCAGTACTACGACCCAAGTGCAGGAAACTAATTTCAAAATGCTAAATTCATCAGCTTGGACTCAATTTTGTGGCATTTATGAAGACAAATCTTGGTCATTTATTACAGATAAAATAACATTTAAATTAAGTTCTAGTTCAAATCCAAGAAGACTAGAAAAACTAATCTTTAGTGAAGGTGGGCAAAATGACCACACAAGCACGAGCCTCATTCTCTCCACCTCTGGAGAGAGACAAGGGCTGATATGACACAAGGATCTTCACATCTTTACTGTGCTCTACAAATGAGGACCACGGGGTCTCTATGTCGTCTGCAAAACTGACAAATCCCATTAACCTATGGAGCTAGAAAAGGCAAACCCCTTGTAGAGCCGTGCCTGGAAGACGATGGCAGGGAGTGTTGTCTGGTAGTACCCATCCTGGTCAGCCTCAGGCTCCGTCTCCTTCATCCAGTCTTTCTTGTCTGTCTCTAGTGCCTTCCGCAGCCAGGCAATAATGTTTGACTGAGGGAGAAAAGAAGAAGAGAAAGAACAGCAACTTTTGAAGGAAGCCAGATGACTGAGCCAAAGCAGTTTCTCTCCACAGAATGCAGCTGCAGATCAGGCACAGCTCTACGGGACAGCTGTGAGAGCCAGAATCACAGCAGGGATGCACGCTGGCCACCGCATGCGCTCAGTCGGCAGAGTAGCTTCATCAAACCCTGACTCTGCATATAAAGAGGGAGACCCATCTAGAACACCTTTTGGATGAATATCACATTGGAGAACAAGTCCAGGGCAGGCGGGAGCTAGATCGGTCAGAAGTACACATGAGAAAAGGCAAACAGCATCTGGTGAGGAGCAGAAACGAGAATGCTTATCATCCCACAGCCCCAACAAAGGCACAAGAGCTTCTCTTCCTGGTCCCTAGGCATGCCCTCAGCATTTCAGCTGGAATGTCTTGCTGCTTAGACACAACTCTCCTACAAAGGCGACCCTGAGCTCTTCTCTGTCTCATTCTGCACCAGGAAGCTGAGGATGCAGTCAGGAGTCATGCCTGGTGCCCTTTCCTGTCCTCTTGGGCTCAGAATTAAGAGCCTGGCAGGCACCTCTAGAGCAGGAACTGGAGGACTCTGCCACCAGGATGTCTCAGGGTGTCGGCCAGCCCGAGGGGGTCAGAACTGGCTTCCCCGAGGCCAGGAAGGTTTCCACATCTATGGAATTAAATACTCTGACAGAAAATGGACCACTCTCATCTAATTGGAAAAGAGCCGGAGCAACTGATCAACACATCCTCAAGGAAGTAAATGTGAAGACAGCCTCCTCACCCCCTTCTCTTGCCCAGTGCCATCAGCTGAAGCCCAGCGCACTCAGTGAACCGACATGGACAGCTGCACGCTCTACTCACAGTGAGTGTGGACATGTACGTGTCGAGCAGCTCAGAAACCACGTTTGGAGAAAGCAGAGGCTCCAGGGTATTTATGTCCACTTCTGGGGCCAGCTCCACGTTTCCCATCATCTCTGCACTGTATTGAAAACCAGAAACGAGACTGACTAATTATAAGGGACTACGGCAAGGAAATTCTTAAAGGAGTGCTCCTTTTTCACTTGATACACAGATGCCGATGACCCTAAAAACCTCAGTGACTGCCCCAGATGGGAACAAGGAGGGGAAGCATGGGGCCCACAGGAAACACCGGACTTTACACTCGCCTGCTGGGTGACAAGGGAGGCGCTTCAATCCCCTGGGCCTCTATACCCCTCATGCCCACCTCACGGGTGCTGGAAGGCACAAAGGCGAGAGACGCCGAGGCCTGTCTGTCCTGATCACTGTGTCTCTAGAGTAAGGCAGGGCCTGGTAAACTGGAGGTGCCCAATAACGTTATTATGTAAGAGGATAGTGAATAAGTACTGTAATTAAAAAACACAAACTATTGTAATTAACATTATTGACCTCTGCAGGAGCACAGAGACTAGAGAATTCAGGACATTCTAAATGAAATTGGAGTTTTCTAGAAAAAGAGAGGCCTTACTCAGTCTCCTGTGTTTAAGAAGGCAGAGAAATGTATAGTAAGCTTCAGGAAAAGGCTTTCATTAAAAAAAAAAAACAAAAAAAAACAGTATTTGTATATGAGGTTGGGTTCTTCAAAAGTCCAAGTTTAGGAGACATGTCATCAAGATGGCAGAGTGAGATGCTCCAAGGCTCTGTGCTCCCACAGAAGTTTTAAGTAACAGCCCAAAACAGGCAGAATCAACTATCTCAGAGCTCTGGAAAACAGTTAAAGGGTTGCAGTAACTGGCTGAGCATCAAATCAAGAAAAAGGCAACCTAACAATGGTAGGAAAAGCTCATGGTGCCTTAACTGGCCCTCCCCCCACCGCTTCCCCAGCTCAGGAGGGAGCAGGCCAGCACTCCCAGTGCAGGTCCCTGGTCCCAGTTCTGAAAGGAGCAGGGGACCCCTTATACACATACTAGGGTGCACGTGTACCTGTACCAAGCTGGGGGCAGCCTGAAGGACTGAATCAGGATACTCACTTCAGGCTCATCAGCCCAGAACTTGCCCAGCACATCAAAGCAGCTTGCTGGGCAGCTAAAAATGCTATAAGAAAACAATCAAATTGCAAGCGCCTAGAGCAAAGGATTACTGGCTTTGGATATACAATAGAGGCACAAGGACCAGGAGAAAAGAGCATTACTTGGGGGGAATGGGACAATCCTAACCCTAACCCTAACCCTGTATATGGGAGGAACTCCTAGGGCCATGTACACATGCCCAGAGTAAGACACATATGCTTTTCCTCGGGCTATTCTGTTAGCCCCTAGTTAGAATGGCTATGCTATGAAGGAAAACATTCACACAGGCCAATCTACAAAGACTGAGAAAGGTGTTTTCTTTCTTTTTTTTAAACTACTGGCTTTCAAACAAATCTGTCATAACCAGCTGGATACAAGCTTAATGAGCAGATATTTCGTGTCTAAATTCCAAGATAACACATTATAATGTTAAAGTGTATAGTGTGCAATAAGATTTCAAGGCATGCAAAAAACAGGAATGATGGCCCATGCAAAAAAGCAAGATAAAGCATTAGAAACCATCAGTGGAAAACTCAGAGTTTGGAAATATAAAAGACTTAAAAATTGCCTTACATTTGCTCAAAGAGTAAAGGAAAACATGGACAAAGAACAAAGAGATTTTTTTAAAAAGATGAATAAAAAGAGAGTTTCAATAAAGAGAAAGAAATCATAAAAAGGAACCAAAATTAAAAAAACTCCCTGGAGAGATTCAACAGCAGATTTACAGATAAGACAATTAAAATTATTCAGTCTGAGGAGCAGAAAGAAAAAAGAATGAAGAAAAATTAAACAGAACCTGAGAGACCTGGGGGACACCATTAAGCATACCAATATATGCATTAGAGAAGTAACAAAAGGAGAAGAGAGAGGGTGGCAAAAATAATATTCAAAGAAATAACCACTGAAAATTTCCCAAATTTAATGAAAGACATGAATATACACATCTAGAAAGCTAAATGAACTCCAGGATAAGTTCAAAAAGACCCATATTGAGACCCATTATCTTCAAACTGTCAAAGGCCAAAGACAAAGGGAATCCTGAAAGCCAGAGAGAAAAGCAATGTGTCAAGCACAGGGGAGTCCAATGAGACTAAGAGCTGGTATCCTATCAGAAACCACAGAGGCAAGAAGACAGCGGGAAAGAAAAAACAAATTTGCCAACCAAGAATTCTATATCTGGCAAAACTGTTTTTCAAAAAATGAGGGCAAGATTAAGACATTCACAGATAAACAAAGCTGAGGGAATCAGCACCACTAACCCCACAAGAAAGGCTAAAGGGAGTTCTTCAGGCTGAAAGGAAAGGACACTAGACTACAGATAGAAACTACACGAAGAAATAAAAATATCTGGTAAAGGTAACGACACAGGTAAATATTGATAAAAGGGTTAATTCATAGAGAATATATAAACTGTAAACATATATACACATAATAAGAGAGCTCCAAAATATATGAAGCAAACACTGACAGATTTGAAGGAAGAAACACACGGTCCTACATTCATAGTAGGAGACTTCAATATACCACCTTGAATAATGGTTAGAACATCTAAAAAGAAGATCAGGAAAGAAGCAGAGGGCTTGAACAATATTACAAACCAACTGGACAGACATAAATAGAACACTTCACCCAGCAACAGCAGAAAACACATTATTCTCAAGCGCTCATGGATCATTCTCTAGGACAGACCATGTATGTTACGTCAAAAGAAAACACAAACAAGTCTCTCTCATTGCTTCTCAGACTTTTGGCTAAGATCAAGTGTAGCATTTGTTGTTATCAGATTAATATCTGATACATACTCTATCCAAGGACAATATATTAAATGGATTTTTGGAGCAGGGAGCTGGAACAGGGGTTTGCACCATTCACTCCACGTTATCAACTGGGTATTGCAGCGCCTCCAGGAATAGTGCACCAAAAAACAAACAAAACCAAAACAAAACAAAAAACACCCACACAAATCTCAAAAAAATTTAAAATACTGAAATCAGACAAAGTATTTTCTCAACCACAATGGAATGAGGTTAGAAATCAGTAACAGAGGGAGACCTGAAAAATTCACAAATACGTGGAAAGTAAACATACTACTAAACAAACAATGGGAAGACATCATGAGAGAATTAGGAAATATCCTGAGACAAATGAAAATGAAAATACAACATACCACTTATGGTATGAAGCAAATGCAGGGCTCAGAGGGAAATTTAAGAGCTCTAAATGCTAACATTGAAAAAGAAGGAAAAGCTCAAAACAGAGCCTTAACCTCACATCTGGCGGAACTAGAAAAATAAGAGCAAACTAACCCAAAACTAAGCAGAAAGAAGGATACAGTAAAAATTAGAGCAGAGATAAATGAAACAGAGAAAAAAAAAAAAAGAAAAACAAACAAACAATAGAATCAACGGAAACGAAAAGAGCAATAAAATCAACAAACTTTTAGCTAGACTGGCAAAAAATAAAACAGAAAAGATACAAATAAATAAAGTCAGTTATGAAAAGGGGGACATTACTACCAATCCCACAGAAACAAAAAGGATTATAAGAAAACACTATAAACAATTATATGCCAAGATGTTAATTAGATAACCTAGATGAACTGGACAAATTACTAGAAGCACACAAACTACCTACACCAAGTCAAGAAGAAACAGAAGATCTCAACAGACCAATAACAAGTAGATTGAATCAGTGATCAAAAATCTCCCAATAAAGAAAAGCGCAGTATCAAATGTCTTCATTGGTGGATTTTACCAAACATTCAAAGAAGTAACACAAATACTTCTCAAACTCTTCCAAAAAACTGAAGAGGAGGGAACAGTTTCCAACTCATTCTATGAGGCCAGCACCATCTTAATACTAAAGCCAGATAAAGTTACAAGAAGAAAACATTACAGACTGATATCCCTTATGAATATAGATGCAAAAATCCTCAATGAAATACTAGCAAACCAAACATAAAAGTACACTAAAAGAATTATATTTTATGATCAAGTGGGATTTATCCCAGAAATGCGAGAGTAGTTCAACGTAAGAAAACCAATCAATGTAATAGACCACATTGATAGAATGAAGGAAAAATTATGTCTTTTCAAATGATGTGAAAAGGCATCTCACAAAATTCAGCACCCCTTCCTTATAAAAACACTCAAAAAACTAGGATTAAAAGAAAACATCCTTAACATGATAATGGGCATACATGTAAAACCCACAGCTAACATCATACTCAATGGTGAAACACTAAAAGCTTTCCCCTTAAGATCAGGAACAAGACAAAGGATGCCTGCTTTTACCACTGCTATCCAACATTGTCCTGGAAGTTCTAGCCAGAGGAATACGACAAGAAAAAGAAATAAAAGGCATTCAAATAGGAAAGGTAGAAGTAAAACCCTCGCTAATTGCAGATGAAATGATCCTATAACAAAGAATCCTGAAAAATACAAAACAAAGCTACTAAACTAATAAATGAATTTTGCAAAGTGGCAGAGTACAAAAAAAAAACACACAAAAATCGGTGGAGTTCCTGTATACTAGTAATGAATAATCTGAAGAGAAAATCAAGGAAAAAATTCCATTTACAATAGCAACTAAAAATAATCAAGTATCTAGGAAAAAATTTAACCAAGGATATAAAGGACATGTACACAGAAAACTACAAAATATTGCTGAAAGAAATTAAAGACTAAGTAAATGAAAGAACATTCCATGTACATGGATTGGAAGACTAAATGTTGTCAATCCTACTCAAAGCCATACATAGATTTAACACAATTCCAGTTAAATTCCAACAGACTTTTTTGCAGAAATGGAAAAGCCATTCATCAAAACCATATGGGAAGAAAACAATTAACAAAGAAAATGAAAATAAAGAAAAAAAACAAACAAAATAAACTAACAAAAAAACCACAACCATATGGAAGGATAAGCAGACCTGAATAGTCAAAAACATCTTGAGAAAGAAGACCAAAGTTGGAGGACTCACACTTCCTAATTATAAAACTTGTTACAAAACAGTGTGGCAATGTGGAGGGCATACAGCTCAGTGGTTGAGCACATACTTCACATGTATGAGGTCCCAGGTTCAATCCCTGGTACGTACAACTAAAAAAAAAAAACCTAAAACAACAACAACAACAAAACACTGTAGTACTGCTGCAAAGACAGATATATAGATCAACGGAATAGAATTGAGAGTTCAGAAATAAACCCTCACACCTTACCAAGTGGTTTTTGACAAGGGTCAAAGGACACTCTCTTCAACAAATGGTGCTGGGAGAATCGGATAGCCATATGCAAAGGAATGGAGATGTATCTGGATCTGGATCTCATACCATATACAAAAATTAACTCAAAATGGACCAAAGAGCTAAACATAAGAACTAAAACTATAAAACTCCCTGAAGAAAACATAGGGGAAAATCTTCAGAACCTTACATTAGTCAGTGGTTTCAAAAGAACAAGCAATAAAAGAAAAAAGGAGATAAACGTGACTTCATCAAAAAGTTTTTGTGCATCAAAGGACTTTATCAAGAAAATAAAAAGACAACCTAAAGAATGGGAGAAAATATCTGGAAACCAGTATCTGATCAGGGTTTAATATCCAGAATATATAAAGAACTCCTACAACAACAACAAAAGTCAAACAGCCCAACTAAAAAATAAGAAAAAGACTTGGAAAGACATTTCTCCAAAGAAAATGCATAAAGAGCCAATCAATACATGAAAAGATGCTCAATGTCATCCGCCCTAAGGGAAATGTAAATCAAACCCACAATGAGATACCATCTCACATCCACCACATTGATTACTATTTAAAAAAAATAGAAAATAACAAGTAGTGGAAAGAATGTGGAGAAATAGGAACCCTCATACATTATTGCATAATGTGAATTAGTACAGCCACTGTGGAAAATAGTATGGCAATTCCTTAGAAAATTAAGTACAGAATTACTATATGACCTGGGAATCCCACTTCTGGGAATATACACAAAAGAACTGAAAGCAGGGACTAGAACAGATGTTTGCACACCGATGTTCATAAGGGCATATTCATAATTCCCAAAAGATGGAAGCAACCCAAATGTCCATCAACAGATGAATGAATCAACAAAATGTAGTTTTATTCGGCCATAAAAAGGAATAACATTTTAATTTAAGCTATAACATGGATGAACCTTGAAGACATCATGTTAAGCGAAATAAGCCAGACACAAAAGACAAATATTGTATGATCTCACTTATATGAAATAATCAGAATGTACATATCTATAGTCAGACACTAGAATACAGGTTACCAAGAACTAAGGGTTAAGAGGAGGGGGAATAGAGAATTAATGTTTAATTGGTATGGAGTTTCTGTTTGGGGTTATGGAAAAGATTTGGCAATGGATGATGGTAAAGGAGATACAACTTGTGATTATCTCTAATACCAATGAAAGGCACATTTGAAAATAAACAAAAAGGGAAATTTTGGGTTGCATATATTACCCCCCCCAAACACACACACACAAAACCCCATAGAACTGTACAACACAAAGAATGAACCCTAATGTTAACTGTAGGCTAAGGTTAATAGCATAATTATAATAATACTGTTTCATCAATTGCAACAAAGGTACCATGTTAATTCAAAACGTTAATAGGGAAAACTGTGTGTGTGGGGGGGGTAAAATAGGAATTTTGTACTTTCTGCATGATTTTTCTGTAAAG
>JAQZBX010035779.1:6189-24539 GCA_029593785.1 Cabassous unicinctus
ATTTATTTATTTATCCCCCCCCTTGCTGCTTGTGCTTGCTTTGTCCATTCGCTGTGTGTCTTCTCCGTGTCTGCTTATCTTTCCCTTGCTGTGAGGTCCCGCTGCATCAGCCCCTCGCGGGCCGGCCTGCCCTCACAAGGAGGCCCCGGGAAGTGAACCCGGGCCTCCCATATGGTAAACGGGGGCTCTATCGACTGAGCCACTCCCGCTTCCCTTTCTTTGTGTTTTAAAACATAGTGCCTTATACATACTTAATGCTGAATAAATACTTTTTCTTAGTGTTGTGCTTATCTCTTGAATGTTCCCTGACAGCATAAAATTATTGCTTTATTCCCTTGGATTAGCATATGACTTCAAAATTCTTGACCAGCCAGTTGTTCATAAAAATAGTTATATTGATATGTAATGGGTTTATTGTTATATTTAAATAAATATATATTAAAAATTTCTTAGTTTTCTAATATGGTAAATGTAGACAGATATAACCCCCATAAAGAAAGAGCTTGTTGGGGTCCACTGTAAGTTTTAAGAGTGTGAAAACGTCCTGAGAGCAAAATGTTAAGAACTTCTCACTGGTGCATTGTAATTGAGTTTTTCATATGAAGTAGAGTTGTTTTTCTTTTTTGGAGCTTGTACTTACAACTTACCATATGATTTTGGATAAAGAAGGAAAAATTGAGCATATGTGTGCAAAGCACTATATGAGGATTTTTCATGTTTTACTTAATCTTCACAGTAGTGCTTCAAGAAAGGTATTACTGTTTTCATTTTAAAGGTAGAGAAACTAAGTCTCAGAGAGGTTGTCGTCACACTCCTCTAGGTTGGCAATCACTCAAATTTTCAAAACCCGTATCCATTATTCCCATCTTTGCACTCTACTTTTTTTAATTAACATTTTTCCTTGTGATAAGTTTTATTCCTATACAGTGGGAATTAATGATACTTACTTCCTGAGGTTACTTTAGGACTTAGTGATTAGAATAGCTTGTGAAACTTATGAAAAGTATTTCTTGTGTAGCTTGTCTTTGCAAGGCCAGTAAATATGCACTGACCTATTATCCAGGTTATTTTTTTTACATATGAATTACAATAAAAGTGTGTGCCTTTACATTGAATAAGATATGAAAATTACTTTGTAGAGAGCAGATTTTATTATAGTGCCCCATCCCAAAGACTAACATAAGAGAAAGTGTTTTAAAATATAAGCAAACTTTTCATAGTAGTATGCTAATGAATTTTTAAATCTTATTTTAAATCAACTATTTTCTATAAATGAGATATGAAAATTGACGAAGTCAAAGTTGAAAACCTAAATAAAACTAAGGAGAAAAGGTTAAGGTTATAAAAGAAATATCCTCTCAGAATGTACCTGGACTTTATTCATGTGTTCAGACTTTCAAAAAAGGACAATTTTCACAATACAAAAACTTCTTAAACAAAGAAAGATGGTGATTTGAGAGTTTAAATTATTTCTATGCCAGTGAAATTGTCCAAGGAACCAAGATATACTCCATTGTTTCTTGGACATGAGTACTATATTAATTAATCCCAGTTATAAGAAATACATTTTCACAGACTCTCCCCTACTTAAAATGTTAAAAATGTATTTGTAGCTCTTACATAACCATAAAACAAAACAATTTCTTTTGGAGACAAAGTCACAAGTGTAATGATTCATTGCCTATATTCAAAATTTTAGGATTACAAAATTTCAGTTAGAGATTAGTGAAAGTGAAGATGTAATTATTTTCTCACCCCCAAACAAGAAATTGAATTCTATCTATGCAGTCTTGGAAGTTTGGGATTAGTGGACCCCCTGGTGGAAGTGCCATTCTTAGAGGTTAACCAACGACCATCTTGTGCAGGTGCTCTAGATTTGGGATTACTTTAGCATTACAATGGCCTGAATGCCTTTGAGATGATTTGCATTTTGTCCAGGGCTAAAACAAAGATCATTAGTTTATGAACTAATTTGCCCCTTGCTTCTAGGCTGCATGCATGTGGGTTTCTTATTTTGTCGGTAATTGTTACCTTTGTCATATCTGAGAAGCAAAGCCTGTAGGGGTTGAGGGTTTCAGTCATACCTAATCCCTATTTCTACTTTGTTTACTGAACAACTAACTAATTTACTAATTCTGTTTTTCCTATCCTGCTAGGTTTAGGATTATCTGACTTTCAGCTGTATTGGATTGCTGAGCACTGTTAGGTCCTCAAACAAATCACAATATGAAAATAGCTTTATTAAGTTCCATGGGGGGAAATAAGTAACAGATTTTTGCAACATTATTGAATAGAAAGAGATAAATAAGAAAATTGGGAGTACTTTTTTGATACCACATTGTTAGTATCTGTGTTCATTTTTGTAGTTAGAACACAAGAAATGGCTTTGTAATCTTTTATTCCTTTTATTATTGTAGTGTTTTAGATTATAAAGTATATTCCCAGTTATTTCATCATTAAAACAATTACCCCTTTGAGATAGGTGGTATTATCATCAGCTATCTTTTACAGATAAGGATATTGAGTCTCAGGAAAGTTCCTTTTATTCCTTATAATATTTACTGGTTGCCAGATGCTGTATATTCATTTTGTAAGATATGATGCCTTGGTCTTCCACCTCAACCTCATCTTTTCTCTCTCAGGATTACATGTTATTTTCAACTTGAGCTAGGGAGCACCAGGGCTAGCCTTGCAGCACTATTAGAAGTACATACTGGTATACCTTCATTTTATGGTGCTTTGTTTTATTGCACATCGCAGATACTGTGAGGTTTTTTTTTTTTTTTTTTTTTTTTAATTGAAGGTTTGTGGTAACCCTGCATTGAGCAGGTCTATTGGCACTATTTTTTCTAACAGCATTGGCTCACTTCGTGTCTCTGTGTCACATTTTGGTGATTTCTTGCAGTGTTTCAAACTTTTTCATTATTATTATATCTGTCATGGTGCTCTGTGATCACTGATCTTTGATGTTACTATTGTAATAGTTTTGGGGCACCACGAACCGTGCCCATATAAAATGGCAAATTCAAACAGTAAATGTTGTGTGTTCCCTGTCTGCCTCCTTGGGCCTCCCAATTCCCTGAGACACAACAATATTGAAATTAGGCCAATTAAAAACCCTACAATGGCGCTTAACTGTTCAATTGAAAGGAAGACTCTCACATCCCTTACTTAAGCTAGAAGTGATTAAGCTCAATGAGGAAGTCATGTTGAAAGCTGAGATAGGCTAAAAGCTAGGCCTGTTGTGCCAAACAGTTAAGTAGTGAATGCAAAGGAAAAGTTCTTGAAGGAAATTAAAAGTGTGACTCCACTGAACACACATGTGGTAAGAAACAACCTTATGCTGAGATGGAGAATGTTTGAGTGGCCTGGATAGAAGGTCAAGCCAGCCACAACATTCCCTTAGGCCAAAACCTAATCTGGAGCAAGGCCCTAACTCTTCCAATTCTGTGAAGGCTGAGGTTGGTGAGGAAGTTGCAGAAGAAAATTCTGAAGCTAGCAGAGATTGGTTCATGAGATTTAAGGAAAGAAATTGTCTCCATCACATAAAAGTGCAAGGTGAAACAGCAAGTGCTGATGTAGATGCTGCAGCAAGTCATCTGGAATATCTTGCTAAGATCATTGATGATGTTGGCTACATTAAACAACAGATTTTCAGTGTAGAGAAAAGGGCCTTCTATGGGAAAAAGATGCTATCTAGGACTTCCATAGCTAGAGAGGAGAAGTCAGTGCCTGGTTTCAGAGCTTCAAATGACAGGATGATTCTTTTGTTAGGGGATAATGCAGCTGGTAACTTTAAGCTGAAGCCAGTGCTCATTTACCATTCTGAAAATCCTAGTGCTCTTAAGAGTTATGCTAAATCTCTGCCTGTGCTCTATAAATGGAACAACATTTATAATGGATGATAGCACATCTGTTTACAACATGATTTACTGAATATTTTAAGCTCACTGTTGAGATTTACTGCTCAGAAAAAAAGATTCCTTTCAAAATATAAATTGGCAATGAACCTGGTCACCCTAGAGCTTTGTTGGAGATGTACAACAAGATGAATGTTGTTTTCATGCCTGTTATCCCAACATCCAGTCTGCAGCCCGTGAATGAAGGAGAAACTTTGATTTTCAAGTCTTATTATTTAAGAAATACATTTTGTAAGGCTATAGGTGCCATAGATAGTGATTCCTCTGATGGATCTCGGCAAAGTAAATTGAAAATCTTCTGGAAAGGATTCACCACTCTAGATGCCATGAAGAATATTCGTGATTCAAAGGAGGACGTCCAAATATCAACATTAGCAACAGTTTGAAAGAAGTTGATTCCAATCCTCATGGATAACTTTTGAGGGGTTCAGGACTTCAGTGGAGGAAATAACTGCACAAGAGAACCAGATTTAGACATGGAGCCTGAAGATGTGACTGAATTGCTGCAATCTCATGATTTAACTGGTGAGGAGTTGCTTCTTATGGATGAGCAAAGAAAGAAGTTTCTTGAAATGGAATCTCCTCTTGGTGAAGGTGCTGTAAAAGTGGTGAAATGACAAGGGATTTAGAATATTACAACTTAGTTGATAAAGCAGCGGTAGGGTTTGAGAGGATATACTGGATTTTATACTTCATTCTAGCTTGTTGAGATTTTTTCAGTCTCATTCTGTTATTTAACATTATACTTTCTGTTCATCTGCAAATTTAATCTGCACACAGTATGATCTTTAGCCAAATCATTGCAAAAAATATTGCCCTTTGTTGTCATACATTTTTTTGGAATGCCCTTCTTATCCCTTAACTATAACTATCCATATCTTCAATTACTTTTACAATCCTTTGCATTACATACCATACTCTGGTTAGTGGATTTGGGGGTAGAACAGGAGAGAATAAGGATTCTTTTTACTACACACACTTTGTAAAGTTTGAATCATTTTCAGTGAACTTGTGTTTTGTTTTTTTTTAAAAAAAGCACTAATGAAAACATCTTTTCTTTAATGATGAATGTATATGTTTCTTCCTTTGTGGGGATTTCCTAATCCTCAGCTAGATGTTACTGCCTTTCTCCAAACCTCTAATCGAGAGGCTCTTTATCTTTTTGGTTCATGGACCATTATGAGAATTTGCCCTATCTAGTCCCACCAGAAAATGTACAAGTATGCATATACAAAATTTTGCACATTTCTTATATTGATGACCCCTACCCTTTTACCCCCTCTGGACATTTTATCAAGAGCCTCTGCTGTATCACTTTTAATTTTTTATTACAGCTACCATATCCTATTTTGCCTGATATGTATTTATCATAATCCTTCTACTAGATTGATAGCTTCTTGAGAGACTTTTTCATATACTACATGATGTTGAGGATTGTGCCTTGTAGATGTTAGTTGAATTAGGTACAAAATAATTAAGCGTATTATATCTTAATTGTTTATATTATAAAGTACTTTATTGTTCTCTATCCTGATTGAGCTCACTAATTTGGAGAATCGTTTTAACTTTAAGAAATCCATTTGAAGATATGTAGAAGAAATCCAGGTTGGAAATATTGTTGGAAACAATATTAGATTGTTAATCATAGCTAAGAACCCACTTTGAATCCTTCAAGCTCTATTCATTTGGGATTAGAATTCTAAAATTATAGACCTGTATTTCAGTATGCCATTTAGTGGCAAAGACTAAAGGATTGTTTATAAAATGAAATAGAACAAAAACTAAAACTTTAAAGTCATTGGAATAATTTGAATGCTGTAATTCTTGCTTTAAGGAAATTTGTAAGTAGAAAAATGTGACAGACGAAATTTTACTGAGTAATGTGCCAGTGACCCTGTGTCATCCAAATCATTCAACTGAAATGCTCTTTTAAGTCTAAGTATATAAGCAAAATTGCTAAATGCGTGTTGCTTCTTATAGATAGTATATTAATCATAGGCTTTTAAAAAACAACAACAGGAATTTATTTTCTCACAGTTTGAAGGTTGAAAGTCTGAAATCAAGGTGTTAGGCTAACCTCCATCTGAAAACTATAGGGAAGAATCCTTCCTTGCCCCTTACGTGATGTTTTCCCTTCTGTGTGTATCCAATTCTTCCCTATATATAAGGATACCAGTCACATTGGATTAGGGCCTATCCTAATCCAATTTGGCTTTGCTTTTCTTTTTTTTTTTTCTTTGAAATAATTTCAGGCTTACAGGACAGTTATAAAAATAATAGAAACCCCACAGAGAGAACTCCAACATACCCCTGTACCCTCAAATACCCTGATATTAACATTTTGCCTTATTTGTCATATAGTTCCATCTATCCATTAATCTATCAAACCATCTATCTATTTGTCCATCTGTCTAGTCCACCAATATTGACATTTTGCCACATTTGCTGTATCATTCTTTTATCTATCAATCCATCTATCTATCCATCTATCAGTCCATTTTCAGGACACTTGAGATCATGTATACATTATGCTTCTTGAACACTTCATACTGCCAGTACATTTCCTACAGACAAGGATATTCATTTATGTAACTACCTTAAGAGCAGTTATCAAGTTTAAGTTCAAGAAATTTAACAATGATATAAAGCTTATATATTCCAATTTTTAATATATCCCTATAATGTCCTTTTGAGCCTCTTCTCCTCACTTATTAGAACCTGACCAGGATGACATGTTGTATTTAATTGTCATTATCTTTTTAGTTGCTCTTCTTCCTTTTGTAAATTGTGAGATCATATATGTAACATAAGTTTTCCCATCTCAACCACTGCCAAGTATACCATTCAGTGGGGTTAATCACATTCACAATATTGTGGTACCCTCACCACCTTCGATTACTAAAACTTTCCCATATTCCTGTACAGAAATCCTTCATCCATTTGACATTAATTCTCCATTCTACCTGCCTCCCTCCCCTAGCAACCTGTACACTAATTTCTGACTAATTTCTTACTCAGTGAGCTTGCATATTCTCTGATATTTTCTTTGTAGTTAAGGGTCTTAAATTTAACATTCTAAATCTATAACAATCTTAATTTGCTTTGATAGTAACTTAATTTCAGTAGTATACACAAACTATGTTCCTGTAACCCTCTCTCCCCTCACCTTTTTGTAGTTCTTGTCATAAATGACATGTTTATACAATTAGTCCAAGACCACTGATTTATCATTACGTTTTATGCATTTTGCCTTTTTTAGGTCATGTAGGAAGTAAAAAGTGGAGTTACAAACCAAAGATACAATAACACTGGCATTTATATTTACCATTTCTTGCTCTCCCTGCAGCTCTTTTATCTCTTTATGCAGCTTTGAACTATTGACTCGTGTTCTTTCCTTTCAACCAACAGAACTTACTTTAGCATTTCTTGTAGGGCCAGTCTAGTGGTGATGAACTACATCAGCTTTTGTTTATCTGGGGATGTCTTAATCTCTCCCTCATTTTGAAAGGCAGTTTATTGGATAAAGAATTCTTGGTTGGGAATTTTTTGTTTTCGGCACTTTAAATATGTCATCCACTGCCTTCTTGCCTCCATGGTTTCCAGTGAGAAATTGGCATAATAATCTTACTGAGGCTTTCTTGTACATGGCATGTTGATTCTTTCTTGTGGCTTTCAGAAATCTCTTATCATTGGCATTCGACAATTTGATTATAATATGCCGTGGCATGTTTCTATTTATTTGGGTTTATCCTGATTGGAGTTTGTTGAACATCTTGGATGTATATATTTATAGGAAGTTTTCAGCCATTATTTCTTTGAATATTCTCTCTGCCCCTTTATTTCTTCTTTTGAGACTTCTGTAATGCACATATTGGTATACTTGATGGTGTCCCATTGTTTCCTCAGGTTCTTTTCACTGGTGTTATGAAGGAGCTATCCTTGAATTCTAGGCGTTAACAACAACAACAACAAAAAAAGAAATAAAGAAAACACCTTTCCCACTTTTGCAGGTTTACCTGTATGAATGCTCTCCATCAGGACTTATATGTATACAATGAGTTTAGGGAATAGCTTGGGACCAAAGTGTAGGGGCCTACCTAATCCTTTCTGTGCATGTGTCTTGTCTTGGATATGTGTGTGTGGCCCGAGGGATTCCCCCCTCTCACAGTTAGAACTCTCCCCTCTTCCCTAAGAAATGATTACTTCACTGTCCCAGGCACTGAGCTAAATGCTCTATAGTCATCAATCCCTTTCCCCAGGCAGAACTGCTGTCCCACAGTGTTCTGTAGGGAAGCTCTGTGAACTGCCTTTTACACTCACGACAAGTTGTAAAACAACAGGTCCCTCAGGCCACCACAGGAGCACATGGCATACGTGCTCCCAGTAAGTGCATGAGGGTTACTCTGCTCTCTCCAGAACTGGGGCCAGGTATCTGCACTGGGTGTGTGGGTCAGTTCCTTGCTAAGCCTGTAAGGGGTGGGGGAGAGGCTAGCTAGCACCAGGAGATCCTACTGCTTTTAAGTAGCCTTTTTCTTGATTTGGTGCTCAGCCTGTTACTGCATCCCTTAAACTGTTTTCTATAGCCTTGGGAAAGATGTTTCCGCCAGTTCTTGCTCAATGTTCAGCGCTTTTTTTTTTTTTAAGATTTATTTTATTTATTTATTTCTCCCCCCCGCCTTGTTGTTTTGCGCTCTCTGTCTGCTGTGTGTTCTTCTGTGTCTGCTTGTCTTCTCTTTAGGCTACTCCGGGAACCGATCCTGGACCTTCCAGAGTAGGAGAGAGGCGCTCAAACTCTTGTGCCACCTCAGCTCCCTGGTCTGCTGCATCTCTTATTGTCTCTCCTCTATGTCTCTTTTTGTTGTGTCATCTTGCTGCACCAGCTGTCCGCATGGGCCAGCACTCCTGTGTGGGCCAGAACTCTGCATGGAACAGCACTCCGTGTGGGTCAGCACTCTGCGTGGGCCAGCATTCCGCATGAGCCAGCTCTCTGCTCGGGCCAGCTTACCACGCAGCCAGCTTGCCTTTCACCAGAAGGCCCCAGGAATCGAACCCTGGACCTCCTATATGGTAGACGGGAGCCCAATCGCTTGAGCCACATCCGTTTCCCTCAGTGCTTTTGTGAGAGGACGGAGCTCTGATGCGTCTTACTCTACCGTTATTTAGGGTGGTCACCCTACCATTTTTAAGATGCCTTTTTCTTGATTTGGCACTTCCCCTGTTACTACAATCGTTTAACTCAGGGGTTCTTAACCTTTTTTGTTCCTCAGACCCCTTTGCCAGTCAGGTGAAAAACATGGGCCCCTTACTAAGTCCACACTATTCTGTATATTATTTAATAAATATATCACACCCACACCAACATGTCCCCACAAGAATAATTTTTTTTTTTAAATTTCAATTCAAGCTCACAGGCTCCTTTTAGGAACCCCTGCTTTAACTGTTTTCTGGAACTTTGATAAAAGATGTGTTCTGCCTGTTCTTGCTGGTTATTCTAAGCTTATGTAGGGGACAGAGCCCTGGAGTGTTTCAGGCTAAATTTATGAGCTAGTTGAGCTTTATTTTTAAATAAATTTGTACTTGTATATAATTTTTCAGTATTCAAAATGATTATGTTAACTTACTGTTTTGCATTTCCCTTTTATGTTAAGTTTTGTCATATATGGCTTTGGTTGCCAATTTCTTGGTTAGGAATGCAATTCCCAACTACAGCATCATTTTTATTTGAGAAAAAGAAAACAAAGATTAACTTTTTAGTATAGTTTTCTGGATTATTTCATTGAATACCTCAAATTTATGGATCTGGAAAGATGAAGAATATAACCATTTTCTTTACATTTACATTTGTATTCTATTTAGCAGGTACTCATTAAAAAAAGGTTTTATAGAAATTAAAAATAATGGAGTTTATGCAAAACGAAATGTTTTTTCTTAATGGAAATGGCGTAAGACATTGTATCTAAATTTTTATACTTTGGTACTTTTGAAGTGGATACTTGTTTTATTTTGTAAGATTGTAATATATAATTTTAATAGTTTGATAAATTATAGGTATATGTGTTATGTTTATATGAGGGTTTTAAAAATTTGTGTGTTTTTGCTAGTTTAAAATTTTTTTTTTTTTAAGATAAAAATATGGTGGTGTAGATTTGAAATAGGCATGTTCCAGAAGGTATAATTATAAAGCTAAAATGCATGAGAAATACTACTGTAATAAATGTATTAAAAATGATTTCTAAATTCTTACCTGATAAGCACATAAATTCCAGTCTGATGACAGAATTGGGATCAGATCCTAGAGTATTCAAAATGGGATTTCACCCAGAGTTAAGATTTATTGAGTGGTTACTGGGTTAATTGCTAATTGATTTATATATACTATCTCATTTAATCTTTATTATAATCCTATGAGATAAGGATTATTCTTTCTTTTCATTTATCTGTCTGTGTCCGTCTATGTAATAGTAGTTATCAGTATTGTATAGTAGGGCACAAATGACAACTAACTTGCCCAAGGTCTACATCTAATAAGTGGTTGAGCCAGCATTTGAACCCTACATTCATTCTTCATCAGGTTTTACTAGTTATGGTTAATAAATGTTTAAAATATACAACCATAGACTTTTAGAGCTGAATTAAACCTTCTAAATCATAAGTTGAACTAAGAGCCAGAGACCCAGAATTTTAAGTTAACTTGGCTGAAAGTTGTGACAGTACTGAAACTATGACTTGATTCTCCTAGCTTCTAGCCTAGTGTTGTTTCTTATGTGCAGACTCTGCATTTGTGGTTTGTAGAGCTACTCTATCTTTTCTCTCTAATATTAGAGAGTAAAGAGGTGTATATTTGAATGCCTATGTTGCTTTTGAGCTCTTGAAATGTGACTAGTGTAACTGAGGTACTGAATTTTCAATTTTATCTAAATTTTAAGTAATTTATATAGTTCACATGTGGCTAATGGCTACTATATTGGGTACTATAGCTTTAAACTGTAGTTATGGTTCTAATTGCCTCAGAGGATTTCCGACTTTTTGGTGTTTGTGAATGTGCCAGTTGAGGCTTCTTGATGGCTGCTATGGGCTTTAGGCTTTTGAAATAGGTTATCTTAAAGCCATCTCTGTGATCATAGGCAGTGGAGATGACTTGTTCACATTGGCAGGTCATTAATTAGTTGGATATTTGTAAATTGAGTAATAATTTTAGGGTATTTTGCCAATAGATATTTATGTGATTACTTAATAAAAATACTCTATATGAATCTCATAAGCTGTGTAATTGTGGCTTTTCAAAAATACTCTGTATTCTTGGTACCTGTCGATTCTTAATGCAGAGCTAGAATTGTTATGTATTTGACATATGCATAACATTAATTCTAGTTTAGGGACAAGCTACAACTATTCAAATAATTGCCTTAGAGATTTATGTAGTCAGACCTCAGAACCAGGGGAATTTACTTACACAACATTCACTAGAGACTCTTGTGATAATAATTCAAACATTTATAGCAGTAACTTCTGGAGTTAAAGTAATTTTTTTTTTTCCTTTGGACTAATTCAGTCCAAATAATTTGGATATGGAAAAAGCAAGAAAGCTTGCTTTTGGCAGTCTGGGTATAGAGAGGAATGTGAAGATTGAATTAGCTGTATATTCCAGTATTTTAGGTTTCTGATGTCTAAAAAATTTTAACCTTTTTTACTTTATAAGTACAAGTTTTTAAAATAAAGCTTATTTATTTTGCAAAATACATGGTTTTGTGCGTGCATGGGAATCCAGAAGACACATTCTTGTCTTAACTAAAGCAATTCCAATGTTTTTTTTTTTTTTTTAAGATTTATTTATTCATCTATTTATCCCCCCCTTGCTGCCCGTGCCCTACTGTGTCCATTCGCTGCGTGCCTCCTCCGTGTCCGCTCATCTTCCCCTTGCTGCGAGGTCCCGCCGCATCAGCCCACCGCGCCGCGCGGGCCGGCCTGCTCTTACAAGGAGGCCCCGGGAAGCGAACCCGGGGCCTCCCGCATGGCAAACGGGGGCTCCATCGATTGAGCCACACCCGCTTCCTGCTGTGAGGTCTTGCTGCATCAGCCCACTGAGCTGCGCGGGCCGGCCTGCCCTCACAAGGAGGCCCCGGGAAGCGAACCCGGGGCCTCCCACATAGCAAACGGGAGCTCCATCCATTGAGCCACACCCGCTTCCCCTCCAATGTTTTTTGATAATGTTTAACCCAGCAGCTTTTTTTTAAAGCCCAAAGAATAGACTTACTGGTTTATATACTTTTGACAGCAAAGACTGTGACTTCCTCATCTTTATTATTTCCCTAGAAATTTGTACATTACCTTCTGTACAGAAGATAATAGTAATTATTTTTTGAATGAATTAATCTATGAAGGTATATATCCAACTAATTTTCTGTTACTTTTTAGAGTTGATAAGAAACCAGAAAAATGTAAATTAAAATTTATTTAAAATTATGTGGTTTCTTACAGAAATAAGAAATAACTATATTTCTGAAATGTGAATAGATAAGAGTTAAAAGTTAATGGCATTTAGCATTTGAAAATTCAGGTTAATTGCAATAGATACATTATGAGGTGATTACTCATTTTTACAAAAGGATGCTTTTAAGAAATAGTTTGTAACTTAATAGTTCACCAGATTTCTTTAAGAAATAAGTACTTAAAGCATTCGTCCTTTTATTTACTAAATTTGGGTTCATTCAGGAGTGAACCAGTTATGAAAAATGAGTTATATGTGTATATCAAACTTAATTGAGCTATTTATAGGAAAAAATTCACCCTAATAGTAAGTGTCTTTATTTCATAGGAAGGAAAACTGAGGCACGACTAGCTGCCTTGTCTGGAGTCACATGGTGAGTTTGATGGAGATCAAAATTAGATCCAAGTATTTCTGAATCTCAGGTTTCATGTTTCAATTTTTGGTGTTACTTAAAGTGACTCAAAATTGATTGATGTCATGTGTCAGTACTTAGGTGACAATTAAGAGAAAGTCAACTCTGCAACTTGATGGGCGACAACCCCTTTCAACCGAAAAGTAAGTGTTACTGCCACAACTGATTAGTATGTGTGGCTTTTCTATTGATAACTTTGCTTCAGGGGAAAAGGAGAGTGGTGGGCCTTTTTTTAAAAAAACAAAACAAAACAAAAAACAAACACCTAAAATTATTAAAGTAACAAATGCTCATAATAAAAATTAAATAATATAAAATAAAAAAATGAGTGAAGTAGAAATGAAGTGTTTCCTTCCTATTCCCAGAGATAATTACTATTTTCAGTGTGGTATACCTGATCACATACTTTTTATTTCTGTGCACGGTATAAATTATTTGTAAATAAGATCATATTATGTATGCTGTTAATGTGCTTTTAAATTTTTTTTCTCAACGATATATCCTGGATATATTGACATGACAGTGCTCGTTAAAAAGAATGAAGAAGACCTTTGTCTACCAACTGTATATAAATTATACTTTTATTATCAGTATACATGGGTGTCCCTATTTTTTTTAAATTAGTCATTGCCTGGCTTTGCCTAGTTTCCTAGCCCGTAGATGATTATATGCTATGTGCCTACTGTATATCCAATAGACTACTATATGTATGGGGAAATAGACTCTCAACAAGTTTAACTTGTTCTTCACTTTTAAGGACCTTAATTTGTTCTTCACTCTCAAGGAGCTTAATTTGGAATTGGACATATAAAATTAAGACACCTGAAATGGTGAGCAATTTGAGATCATATATTTGTTAAATCTTGAATTGCGTGATGTAGACAAAGCAATTCAGAATTCAGAGAAAAGTAAGGGCTAATGATTTATTGAGGAAGTTGTAATTGAACGAAGAGTTGGGAAGGGGCAGGAAGCTAATATTTTGTTGGGTATCTACTTTGAAGTTAATTATTTCATAGGGCATTTTCTTGAATCTGAGTAACACTTTCATTAGGCAAATAGTGTGCTTATATTATAGATGAGGAAAATATTCTCTGGAGAATAAGTAATTTCTCCAGAGTCACATGATTAGAAACAGTACAATAAAAATTTCAACTATTCAGTTTGAGTCAAATCCATGCTATCTTTCTTATATACATTGGAATGATAGAGACAGGATAAAGTTAGGAGGAAGGATATTCCAGGTGGAAGACGCAGTGTGGATAGACTTTCATGGATGCAGTGAGGACGGTGTTTTCAAGTATTTAAAAATATACAAATGCTAAACTATGAATTGCCAATGAAAAATTAGTATTTTAATTATTTGACTTGAAGAATTCTACATAAGTAGTATAAAAGTGTAGTTAGAAAGGAGTGAGTACATGATATTGATGACATTTGAGAAAATGGTAAGGCCTTTTTTTGGGGGGGGTGGGTGTGGTGCGGGTAGACTACTAAACATTTAAACATTAGACCACTTCTATAAAGTGACATACCTTTGTAGAAGGGGAAATTAAAATTTTAAAAATTTATAAAAGAAGGACAACTAATTTGTTAAGGTGCCATCTCTTTTGTGTACCATCCCCAAAGTATGGTTTCAGTTACTATGTTTTAAGATCAATAAGAATGTTGCCTTAATTTAGTGTCAAAAGTAGAAATGGCATTACTTTAATAAAAAATTACCATTAGAAATTGCTTCATTTAAAAGATAAGTTAAGAATATTGTTGTCTAAGCTTGTTTTTTTGTTTGTTCATCTTCTCCTGTCCCATGTCTTACTCCCTATATCTAGTTAACCACCATTTGTATCCCTCTCCATTGCTATTACTTTAGTGTAGGCTCTCAATACTCTTTCTTCTTTTTAAACAAAACAATGCATGCACATAGTTTAAAGAGTCAAAAATCTGAAAAGGCTTTAAATTGCTTAACTGTAGTTTCTTGCATATGTATGTTTTGAGGGAACCTTTCTAGCCCCTATTTTTTCAAGATATCTGCTTGAAATTGTTTGTTTTTCTAATAATTATTTCCATAATTCTAAAACATGTATATCTGTGTTTATATATTGATCTCTTGAATCTCCAGTTTCAGTAATTTTCTAATAATAAATATTATTAATAATATTATTATATAATAATATTTCATCACCATCTTCATCATCAATGTTCTATCATGGAAGATGAGGATTTTAGTTCTCTTACACCTACTCCTTCTCTACAAGTATCTCCCAGTGTAGTTATTGTTTCAGTTTTTGGTTAAAGTCATATTCGATGTTTTCATTATGATGTTCTTAAATATTTTCATTGATGAGTATAATAGTATGTTATTAAAATCCTATGGATACATTTCCCTTTTTCTTTTTCTCTTTTTTCCCCTTCATTCCTTCTTTTCTTTCTTCCTTTTCTATCCTTCCTTCTTTTTTTCCAGTTTATCCTGTAATAATAATTTTCTTTTTTTTTTTATTTGCTAAGTTCTATTAAAATCTTTAGCCAAGTCTTCTTGCACTCTACAGTAGCCTCTCAATCTCTCAATTCAATTTTTTTTCACAATAAAACTTACTAGGAAATCTGAGTTTAATTGTTAATTTTCTTTTTTTTTCTTACTGGTGATATTTTTCCAGGAAGTACTGTTTTCCTGATCCATTCTGGATTGGTGGTTCTCTAGGCTTACTGAACATCTGTAGTCTTGGAGCTTTGTATTGTGCTGAATGCCATTTTTCTGCATTCTGGGTCTTCTTTTTTCTTGATTAAGTCTCATGTTTTGGGGGATTTTGTAGCTTCTTGAGAAGGGCTGCATAGAAAGTAAATTTTATGTGATGTGGCTGATTTTTATTCTACCTTTACTCTTCATGAAAAGTTTCTGTATAGAATTCTAGGTTGAAAACGCTTTTGCTAGTAATTTTGAATGCATTATTATTGTCTTCTAGCTTCTTTTCTTCTTGGTTTGTTGTGTGTGACCTTCCCTATCCTTAACTCCTTACCTGTGTGGCAGGTCTTAGGATATTCTGTTTATTTCTATTATTCTGATGTTTCATAGGGTTTCAATGATATGTCTTGGTATAGGTTTTTCTTGATCATTGTGCTGGGTGCTGGTAGGCATCTTCTCTTTTCAATTTAGTGTGTATATTTTTTTCCTTTAGTTCCACTTTGAGGACATATTTATTCAACTTTAGCTTTTGATTTTTTTCTTTTCCTAAATTTTACACTTTTGGCTATTAAATTTTTAATCCAGCAACTCTGTTTTGTTTTCTAGATGTTGCTTTTTATAACATTCTTTATTGTGTTATATCTCTAAAGATACTAATTATATTTTCTCTAATATTTTTCCTGCCCTCTATATTATCTCTTTTCTTTAAGATCTTTTTATTTGATTTATTTCACATTGGAGGTTTTCCTAAGATTTCTGGTGCTTATCTTTTATCTACCCATCTTTAAGAGAAAGGCACTAAATGCTTCCTAGGGGCTTTGTGTGCTTGGTCGGAACTTATAGGATAGTGGACACTCATCATGTGTTTTTTGGTTGGTTTCTTCAGGTAAGAAACATCTGATTTACCCTGGATGGAATAAGCTTCATTTAATTCCCCCTTTCAGTCTGGTTCCTCTGCTCTATGCCTATCATTCTTAAATCTGGTTCAGTTTTTCTAGTATATCTCCTACCTGTTGCCTCTTCTTAGTTTATCTCCCTTAAAACAATTTTTTTTTCTTCAGATAATGGTTAGGTACAATCCTTTGTGTAAATATAATCATATTCCAAATCATATGACTGAAACTCACTTTGATTGGATTTGATCCCAGATTTTCTGTCCACTGTAAAAAAAACCTGTCATCTAATATCTTTCTAATCTGTCTAATCTGTTTTCTTCTTTTTTTTTTTTTCCTTTGTCTAATCTATTTTAATTTTGCTAGTTCAGATTTTAGAGCGTGAACTCTGAGTTTCTTAATATTGCTATCTTATACTGACTACAAATACCAAGTCAGAGATTTTTATTAGTATTATTAAAGTATATCATAAATATCATACTATGTATTACAGAATGTATGTATTTTTCTTTCTGAAAAATAACACTTGCTTTTCTTCTTTTGATAGATAATTCAAAAATGGCAGAACTATTTATGGAATGTGAAGAAGAAGAGCTGGAACCATGGCAGAAGAAAGTAAAAGAAGTTGAGGATGATGATGATGATGAACCAATCTTTGTGGGAGAGATAACAAGCTCCAAACCAGCAATTTCAAGTAAGTATTTACTTTCAGTGAAACCAGGTTTTATAAGATACTGTTTCTAATGACAAAATTTGTGGACTGGCTTATATGTCTTTGGGGTTCTTGTTCCTTTGTAAGGACTTGGAGATGAGGGGGAGAGTGGGAGGTGAGTAACAACTTGAGAATCAGGGTGGAGATGTAGATGGAGACTTGTGGAAGGAAATGAGAGGTAAAATATCAAATATATGAAAGGGAAATGGGTTAAGATTACCTGGTGGCATTATAGGCCTTCTGAGATTGGAAATCATAACATTAAGTGGTGCCAAGTAGCCTATTTATCTGTTTAGTTTGTCATTTTCTTTTTTTTCCCCTTAGGCCCTGAAGTAGAGAAAAGGAAGGGTTTGGAGTGCTTTGCTTAAAATGTCAGAATATACTAAATAAATTTGTGTTAGTCTCTGGTGGGGGTTCTCACATCCAGGCAACTGCTTCATAGCAATGTCATCCTGATCATGGCTACAAAATGCATAGACAGTGAATGATTTCCTAGTCTTGGCCAGCATATCAGCAGGGGCTGTAGCTTCTTGCTACACCTATCTTCCAGCTTCCTGTTTATATTCATCAAAGGGATGGGCCTGGTTTCCAGCCACTGTACTTGGATGATGTAGCAGTCAGTAGACTTTAATTTCTTCTGGCTTTTTAGTAGAAAATGCTGGATACCTTTGTGGATTATTAGATTTCAGTTAGAGTAATTGGAATTGATAATACTGTGTTAAAACAAAGATCATGATAAACTTGTTAAAATTTTCCTCAAAAATATGTAAACATGCAGAGAAATAAGGTACAGAATTACAGGGGAGGAGAAAATGGGATCCTTTCCCATTTCATTTATGTTTCTGTTTTGCTTTTTTTTTTTTTTTTTTAAAAAAAAAGATAGGTGAATTTACCAAAGAATGTAACCAGCATTGTAGTGTTTTCTTACTAGGGCAGTAACTAAAAGTATGATTAAGAGATGCTTCAGAGTTTCTGAAAGTCTGTTTCTTGCTTCTTTTGCCTCTTAACTTGGAATGGCACTTTGATTCAGTTTAATCAGAAGGAGAATAGGGGGGCAGATGTGGCTCAAATGGTTGAGCGTCTGTCTCCCATATGGAGGGACCTGGGTTCGATCTCCAGGACCTCCCGGTAAACTAAAGAAAATATAGAAGGCACACGGGTGTGCCAGGCCCCGCCGAGCCACGCAGCAAGATGATGATGTAAAAGGAGAGTGACACAAGGGAGAGCCAAGATGAGACGCGCTGAAAA
>JAQZBX010035780.1:0-17304 GCA_029593785.1 Cabassous unicinctus
GGATAAAAGTAAATAAATAAATCCTTTAAAAAATGTATAGGGGAGGAAGATACCCCCAAAAAAAAAAAAAAATTAAAGTTCACTTTGACTTTCCCCTTCCTCCCTTTCCTTAGAGCAACCTATTATAATATCCCCAATGAAATGGCTTTCAAAGAAACAAACCATTCTTCTGTTATGAATGATATAGCTTATAGCATTTTTAAGGAGGTGGCAAAATTGACCTAAATGTCTGAGACATTTCTGTTAAAATGCCAGAAGGTAAAATTTATAGAAAAGCTGCTTATTGGCTGATCGGGGCATTTAAGTCATGCCTGAGTTCCTCTTATAAATATCCCCATACTTTTGGGAAAGATGTTATTGTGAACAGGCATGGAAAGATTGGTTTACTACATTGTGAAGCTTTCCATTTATATAGCAAGGCTGATGGATTAGTTTATGTCACTTTAAGTAACAATAGATCATAAGAGATAACTTTTTTTTTTTTTTTAAGATTTATTTATTTTATCCATTTTAAACGCCCCCTTCCCCGTTTTTGCTGTTTTGTGTCCATTTGCTGGACAATTCTCTGTGTCTGTTTCCTGCCATCTCTTCTCATCCTCCTCCTCCAGTCTTCACCAGGATTCGATCCTGGAGACTTCCGATGTAGGAGAGAGGTGTTCTGCCACCAGCGCCACCTCGGTTCCTGGTTTTCGGAGCATCTCGTCTTGTCTCTCCCCTGCATCTCCTGTTACGTCATCATCTTGCTGCCTGGCTCCTGGGGACTGGCGGCTCACCGGCACACAGAGCCTGGCAGCCCATGCGCCTTCTGTATATATGTTTTTTTTATTTTACCGGGAGGTCCCGGGGATCGAACCCAGGTTCCTCCATATGGCAGACGGACGCCCAACCATTTGAGCCACATCCGCCCCCGAGATAACTTTTTTTTAATAATAATCTTAGGACTGTTTAGTACTTTGTCATTTATCAAGAATTTTCTTTCCATGCATTCTCTCAGAATAGCAGTGGGGAGAGAGGGCAGACATCATTATTCTCATTTTACAACTAAGTAAAGCTGACACGCATTTTACTTGGTTATAATGACTTGTAGAAAGGTTAGTGACTCTCAGGTGATGCAGGTGGCCAATGGCAAAGGTTTTCTTATATCCTGCTATGAGAAAATGAGGCATTGTGCTTGACATGTCTCTTTGCCATGATGTCACTGGTGGCATTCTTCATTATGGTGAAACTAGGTATAAGCTCAATAATGGCCAGAAAGAACCAGTGTTTTCTTAGAAGTTTATTCAGATTCATTCGTTCAAAAAATTTGAGCACAGGAGTTACATATGGGAGCTGAAATGCAGATTTTAGATTTGCTGATTGATATACTTTCTGCTTTCCTTCTGTAGACTGATAATGGTCTCCAGCTGCCAAAGAAGGTTGTGGGTGCCAAGAAAAAGGTAACCATTTCCCATATCCTCGAGTGGAATTGGATGCCTCTAGGAGCTCATATTGGCTAGCAGTAGTCATGGCTGAATTTACAAGCTACAAGGATACTGCCTCTAGCCGCCACCTGCGGTTTAAGTTACAGAGTCTAAGCCGCCGCCTTGATGAGTTGGAGGAAGCCACAAAAAACCTCCAGAAAGCAGAAGATGAGCTCTTGGATCTCCAGGACAAAGTGATTCAAGCAGAAGGCAGCAACTCTAGCATGTTGGCTGAGATTGAAGTGCTGCGCCAGAGGGTCTTGAGAATTGAGGGCAAAGATGAAGAAATTAAGAAAGCAGAGGATATGTGTCAGCTGATGAAGGAGAAACTTGAAGAGGAGGAAAACCTTACCCGAGAGCTGAAATCTGAGATTGAGCAGCTTCAGAAACGAATGGCAGAACTGGAGAAATTAGAAGAGGCTTTTAGCAGGAGTAAGAATGACTGTACTCAGCTTTGTTTGAGCCTGAATGAGGAGAGAAACCTGACCAAGAAAATCTCCTCTGAGCTGGAAATGCTCAGGGTCAAAGTGAAAGAACTGGAATCTTCTGAGGACCGCCTGGATAAAACTGAGCAGAGTTTAGTGTCAGAGTTAGAAAAGCTGAAATCATTAACTCTGAGCTTTGTTAGTGAGAGAAAATATTTGAATGAAAAGGAGAAAGAAAACGAGAAATTGATAAAAGAGCTTACTCAAAAACTGGAGCAGAACAAAAAATTGAACCGAGATTATACAAGAAATGCCTCCAATCTTCTAGAAAGGAATGACCTACGGATTGAGGATGGTATCTCTTCCACACTGCAGTCCAAAGAATCAAGAAGGAAGGGCACTCTGGATTATCTGAAACAGGGAGAGAATGAAACAAGAAACAAATCAGAAAATGAAAAGAACCGAAATCAGGAAGACAATAAAGTAAAAGACCTTACCCAAGAGATTGAGAAACTAAAGACACAAATCAGACATTTTGAATCTTTGGAAGAAGAGCTTAAGAAAATGAGAGCCAAAAATAATGACCTTCAGGATAATTACTTGAGTGAACAAAATAAAAACAAACTCTTAGCCAGCCAACTGGAGGAGATAAAGTTACAAATCAAGAAACAGAAAGAGTTAGAAAATGGAGAGGTAGAAGGGGAAGATGCTTTCTTGTCCAGCAAAGGCAGGCATGAGAGGACTAAGCTTAGAGGCCATGGCAGTGAGGCCTTCATGACCAAGCACACATCCCGGGAAATGTCCCCTCAACATAAGCGAGAAAGGCACCGAAACAGAGAGGCTGCTTTCAATAATGAAAACTTTTCTCTGAGCAACAGGCAGGTTTCCTCTCCCAGTTTCACCAACAGGAGGACAGCCAAAGCTTCCAGCATAGCAACAGGTACAGACAGTGGGACCCAGGAGACAAAGAGAACCGAAGACCGGTTTGTACCTGGCTCCTCTCAGAGTGAAGGGAAGAAGTCCAGGGAGCAGCCATCAGTGCTTAGCCGTTATCCCCCAGCAGCCCAAGAGCACAATAAAGTTTGGAAGGGAACTCCCAAGCCAGGCAATGAGAGTGGATTGAAAGGAAAAGTAGAGAAGACAACACGAACATTCAGTGACTCCATCCATGGATCTGTTCCCAATGACACATTGGGTAGAGCTGAAAAGACTTCTGATACCTCCTCTGAGGCCCTCTCTGGCAAGAGGGGACAGGTGCCTGGCAGTGGAAGTCAAATAACTCAAGCTACAGACTCTGGTAGTTCTAAAGCTGTTGGAGTTCTGGCCTCATCTCGAAAATCCTCAGAAGGTCTCTCAAAGGGCAAAAAGTCTGCCAGTGGCCAGGAGGCTGATAGTGGTTCCAAGGCTCCTATTTTATCGAAGTATTCTTTAAACTCCAGAAGCCAAGAGAACATCCTTCAGGGCTTTTCAACTCCAAATAAAGATGGAGTTGATCAACCTGTAGCAGTTGTGATGGAAGACAACAGTCAACATGAAGCCCTGAGGTGTCGAGTCATCAAAACCAGTGGCAGAGAGAAACCAGACTCAGATGATGACTTGGATATAGCATCCCTCGTTACTGCCAAGCTAGTAAACACAACCATCACTCCAGAGCCAGAGCCCAAACAGCTGCTTAACTCTAGAGAAAAAGCCAAATCCCGAGGGGCCCTTAGGACCTCCCTGTTTGAGAATGATAAAGATGTTGGAACAGAAAGTGAATCTGTGAAGCCTGTCAGAGCCCCCACCAATTCTGCAGAGTTCCCAGATGCCAATGGTGCTGGGGCAAAAGGTCAAAGACCCTTTAGCCCCAGAGAAGCCTTACGGTCCAGAGCTGTCATCAAACCTGTTATCGTTGAAAAGGATGTGAAAAAGATCATGGGAGGATCCGGAAGCGAGGCTGCACTGGAGAAACAGAAATCCACTTCCAAACCGGGGCCAAACAAAGTGACAAGCAGCATTACCATCTACCCCTCGGACAGCAGCAGCCCTAAAGCTGAGGCCTTGAGGGAGAGGCACACATCCACCAGCAACATCCAGGTTGGGCCACCAGAGCTCACATCAGTTAGCAACCATATTGGCTCCCCTTTTGAGCTCTCCATTCACAAACATGACATCACCCTACAGCTCACAGAACCAGAAAGAATGGGAGATGGGCCCCAGAAGAGCAGGCCAGAAATGGTGGTCTCTCGGAGCAGCATTATAATCAAACCATCGGACCCTGAGAGGAACAGCCATGCATCCCCAGTAGAGACAATCAGGTGGAAAAGCCATGGTGCCCCTTCAGAAGTGGGTTCCCCAGATGCCAGGCATGTTACTGTGCGGAATGCCTGGAAGAGTAGGCGAGACTTGAACTCTTTAGAAGACTCTCCAACCCAAAAAGGTAAAAATGTGGATTATACTAATGCCTATACTCAGAGATCTTCCACAGACTTCTCAGTACTTGAACAGCCCAGGTCATATCTTTCTGAGCAGAGCACCCGAAGCATAGTTAATTCAGGGGATGCACCCGAGCTCTCCTCCAGAAGGACCCAAAGTAGCCTCACCGTGTCAGAAGTGCTCACCCGTCGGAATAGGATAGGAGATGCTGTCACAGCTGCAGCCTGGAACCACTCAGCAGGTCTAGTAAGTCACATTTCTTTCCCTCTCTCCCTTCCCCTCTCCTTTCATTTTCCCTTTTCCTCCTTTTCTTTCTCCTTTGCTCCCCTCTGCCTAGCCTGTGCAACCCAGGATTATGAGAACTACAGGGCTGGGAAAAACTGAGTAGAACTGTTGAAAATCAGGTGGATTTGGCCGAGTTGACGAAGGTATTTGGCAGAAAGCAGTATGACCTTCCAAAACACCTTTTCCAATTTGTCTCCCCCATTTTCCCCAATATATGGGACAAAAAGGAGATGGCCATTGCTCTCTTGGTTTGCCAGATTAGCTGAAGGAGATCCCTTTATGGCCTTACAGAGAAGACCCCAGAAGCACAAGAACCACCTGCAGCTGATGGGAAGCCTTGAGAGAGGGGCCTGGTGCCCTTCCCCATGTTTACAGAGATGGGAGCCAGGTAAACAAGTTCTTGGCTCCCTCACTTTAGACAGCAGATCTTTACAGGCTGCTGGCATAAGTAACAAGGAGAGCTAGGGTTTACACTGGGCCTACTTTACAAGCTTTATGACTGAGGTTCACTTTCTTTTGCCTATTATCACTCTGAGGGGGCCGATTCATTATCTACAGGCTAGATAAATTCAGAACCACTTGCCTTTTTTTCTTTTTAAAGTTAGGCCAGTAAAAAGAATTCATTGGAAAGTAGGGGAAAGAACAGAGCTTGCTGAGAAATGGGAGAGAAAGACAGAAATACACACCAAGATTTGGTGCAGGCTCCTCTAGGCAGAGAGAGCACACTTGCTTTATTTGAGGGTCAGATGTCAGTACAGCATCTGAAGGAGAAGCCCCCGGGGGTATCTTTTAGACATGGAACCCAATGAAAGGCATCTTGAACCTAGACACACTGTTCCTTTCTTTAAAAACGTAGGTGACTGTGTTAACTTGAAAAGCCCTGTAAGTCTTTACACTGTACTTAACACTTGACAAAATATTTCTCTACCATCTCATTCAGTCCTTCCAACAGCTCTATGGGCAGGATTATCCCCATTTTTCAGATGTAGAGACACAAAGTGCCTTACCCAAGGTCACGCAAGTGAATTACTGGAAGAGTTAGGACTTGAACCTAAGATTCCTGTCTCTAAATTCTATGATTTCCTTACCCTGCCAGCCTACCTTTCCTGCTCATACTTGGCAATATTCTTTAATCTACATTTAGGAGGACCAAGGAGAAATTAAAAAGGGTCCCTGTTCATTTGTGAGCCTCCTAATCTACCCTTGGAGCTCCTAGCAGCTTGGAACACCTAGTCTATGCTGATTTCCAAGGAACTCTTATATTGGTCTTTACTGAGGCCAAAGGGTATCTTTGCAGCTATGCTGTGGTCTGTCTGAACTATTATCTACCTCTGCCAGCTGGAGAGGACCCACTGGGGTAGGGGATTTAGGGGCGTCTTGATTCTCACTATACTGTTCTCCACTGTTCACTTTTATTTATTGGCACAGGAGGAAGGCGAAGACTGCACATCGAGTGTCTACAGGCGACTGTACAACTCTCTGGATCGGTCTGAAATGCCTGCAAAGCAGGGGCTGCCAGAGCCTGGCCGGGTACAGGCCGAGGAAAGGTTACGGCCGGCCAGGTCCTGCGCTGATGAAAACTGAGCCTGCTAGGAGAGGGCTGCTTCTCCCCTCTGCTCCTGCTTCTCAGCTCTTCCACCTTCCTGCTCTATGAAGGATCCAAGGCCAGTCAATCAGGCTAGACACAGGCCTTGACTAGGAGATCTAGGCAGAAAGCCAGGCCATGGCTCAGTTCATTTTTGCCAAGTGGCCAAAGGGATCAGAGACTACAAGCTAGACAAAATCACCCAGGCCCAACTTTTCCCTGATGCATGAGTCCTTTCTCCTCATCCCTCTCCCCTGGTAGTGTGGACCACTCTAGTTCCCAAATGGGGAAAGATATAGAAACCTCTTGGATCCCCACCACACAACAGCAGCCAAAAGCTCTTCTCTGCTCCTTGGTGGGTTGTTTGTTTCCTTGGGCAGTCCCTTCTCTCTTTAATGTTCTAATTTCTCTGTCTCCTCAAAGCATCTAGTTCACTCCTTGTTTGCCCTAAGGGCCCAAAAACCCACTAAGACTGACCAGCCCTGACTTTCATTACTTTCCCCCTTGGAATTCTTTTCCTCAGACTTAAAGCAGAAGAGGTCTGTGCTGCCTCTAAGGGATTCTGGGACTACCTTTTAGGTTGAAGCTTCCATGACCTGGCCCCCTCACTGACCATTGTTTTCTTGGGGCGAAGCATACCCAGGTACCCGTTGGAATGACATCTTTCCAGACCCCACCCCCCCACCTCCCCCAGAGCGCTGCTCACCCTCCAAAGGAAGTGCATAAGCCTCATATATCTCCTTCCCTGGGCACCAGTAATGCTGCTGGCATTGCCTGCTCTTTCTCCTGTGGCTGGAGACTTCAGGCTGACTTTATCGTTTCCACCTTGGAAATATCTCTAGACTATGCTGGGACTGACCCAGCATCTCTGCCTTCTAGGAAGTGCCCAGCAAGGGGGAATCCTGACAGGAAGATGTGATTTCCCTTTAGTCACTCCGCAAAGCAAGAGATCCATGAAAGGCACAGACTGAGAGTACTCCCTCCTGTTCCTCTTCCTTCACCCCCCATGGAGGAGGTATTGCACTTTACCAAGCCGATGCATTCCTGCAGAAGTGGGCCCATGATTTCTGCAAGTCGACTATCATTATGATGACCTAATTGGAGGAAAGGTGATATACATTCCCATTAAGGCCCAGGTTTATACACCTCAGAATGCAGCAAACCTTTCAGGAAGCCACATAAATAAAAATTGATTAGTTTCCTTATTATACCAATCAAATGGGGAAGTTAAAAAATATGTTTTCTTGGCACAGCTTTTTCTATAGCATTCTATCAATTCAAAGCAGGATGTCCTCTTCAAAGGCTACCTTTATGAAGCAGATGATACCACATTCTTAGTGGAAAAGAACATTAGACTAGAAGTTGGGAAACCTGGATTTTCTTCATGGCTTTGCTACTTCCTTACTGTGTGACTGTGTCCTCTTCAGTTTCCCCGTCTATATAATGAGCTCTTTGAAATGGATGCTCTTTAAGGGCCCTAAACACTGGCATGCTAAAATTCTTTTGTTTCCACCATCTCACTTTTGGAAGGTTTTATCCACATGGGTGTGGGGATTGAGCATAACTTTCCCTCTGCCTTCAGTTTTTCCGTTTGTTTTTCCTGGGCCTTATTCTTTCCAGTTTCCTCATGTTTTAATCTCAAGGGGATGATGAGATGAGAAGTTCCCTAGGCCGCAGCTTTCCAGTCTATAAAACGAAGGGGTTGAATTGGATAATGTCACTGACCTTTGTGACACCAACCTTGCCCAGTGCCACACAGTATCTCCTGGCTTTCAGGGAGGGTGATTCCCATAACACAAGGCTGTGTATATCTCCTGTTTCTGTGCCTCTCCTACGATTTTTCTGGCAAGAGGTAGGCTTCTCCTGTCTACTCTGCCTCTACTCAGTGTGGGAACCAGCGTTCATCAAGCCTTCATCTCCATCAGACTCATCAATCCTGGAGGAGGCTTGGGGTACACCTACTTTACTTTCAGGGACAGGAATGTCTTGCTCAGACTTCCATTTTTTTGAGTTTTGCCAATCTAAGGGCATTGTCACGTGGCTTGCCTTTCCTCTCCACATCCCTGCCTCACATGCTCAGATAATTTTAAGATTTCTTCTTGCTGTTTTTCCTGGGTCACTGGCCAGAAATGAGCAGGCTTGGGGCTGTAACCCCTTAATCGTAGCCTCCCTGCCATTCTCCTTCACTGACTGGCAATCCAGAGAGTCCAGTGTAAAATGACCTCTGTGGTGGTCTACAAGGATATAGGAAATTAAGTCTGTAGCTCTTCTCTGCTGGTGGAAACAGAAAGGTGCCAAGCGTGCCCAAAAGGATCTCGCCAATAATTCTTGTTTTTGGGCCTGGAGCCCAGGATTCTGGTGCTGTAGTTCCTGGTGCCAAAGTCTGAATCTTTCCACATTTCAGCAGCACCAACATCTGCCGCTATCCATAATGCTTTGTGGAGGAGGGACAGCTGTGGTACCCTTTTGCTAGGGCTGCCATTTTCATATCTGAGTGCAATAGGGTTTGACTGTAACAGTTATTTCAGGATAAATATTTTCCTTAATCTGCACACTTTCTAGAATTGCTGTACAATTTTACTTTTAAATGTTCTCAGCATCGCAGAAAATACCGTTTTGTAGCCACAAGTTAAGGCTGGAGGAAGCTCAGTTCCTTCGGACTTCAAATGGCTGGCAAGGCTGGCTCTCATATTCTCAAGTTGGAAGGCATGTTTCTGAAAAGCAACTAAGGTGTGACTGTTTGGATGCAGGCTTCACCATTAGGGGCCTTGGAGGAAATCTCCAATAGAGGGGAGACCTGGTCGTTGAATAGTTGTCTAATAAAGCCAAATATTCTCACTTATCCCAACCAACAAACCCACTTTGACAAACCTCTTCTGCAGCCTGGCTCTGATGCTACATGTTACAGGCAGGTGTATGGTTGTGGGAGGGTACCTAGTGAGAATGAGAGACCTGGCACTATAGAGCTGCTTGATTGGAGGAGGTAGAGCTGGTCTCTTCCACCTGCTGCTGCATCCCTTGCCACTCTGATACTAAGGAAACTGCCAGAGAAAGCTGCAGGGGTGGTAGACAAAGGAGCTGTGGTTGTTTTTGAGTGGTGACAAGACAGTTATAATGTGGGTTAAAGGGATTTGTGGTGGGGTCAAGGATTCTAACCTTGGCTGCAGGCGAGCTTGCACATAAATCATCCCCCTCTCATGGGGTGTGTATTTTTTTTTTCTGGGGGTCGGGGGGGTCTATAATTGTTCTTGGACTTTTTGTCCTGGGGCGATTTTAGTTCTTTATATTTAGTGGATCAGTGCCAAGTGCTACCATCTCCCAGTAAAGGAATAGGGACCCAGGACTGGGTCCCTGGCTGCCTTTGTTGGGATGGTGTTTTGTTTTGTTTTGTGTTTTTGTTACTCCAACAGACTGCTTTGGAAGAGCTGCTTTTAGGGATTATCCTTTCAACACCCTGGGTGGGGAACAACGTTCTCCTCAAAACCTCATAACCAAGATCATGGGAAAGGGGCCCTATTTTCCTGCTGCTTCACAGCTCAGAACATGTACTGAATGGAATGTATTTTTAAGAGAATAAAGTCTATTTTTTTGTATTTTAAAGATGGGAGACAGGGGCTAGGGAGGTAGCCCTCAAACTTAATGAATTATGGGCCCCTTTGCTGGGGGCACCAGTCTCTGTCGGTCCATACCTACTTGCTAAGGCGGGTGCTCTGGTCTTATCCTTGCCCCTTGGAGTCTAGGTGCAGCAGCTTCTACATTCCTGCTCCAAGCATGGGGGCCAAGGAGGCCGGACCCTGTCCCTGGAAACCAGGGCAAAGCCACAAGCAGTGACTCAGGGCCCCTTGGGTGCATGTGTATAGTTGAAGCTGCCTGTCTGCATGTATCCTCTGGCTCTAACGCTGTTGGCTCTGCAGCACAATATGTAACAAATAAAGCTCTCCAGTTTCCACTGCTTGTGATTCAGTGCTGCTGTTTTTGTTGATGTCATCTATGTGTAGCTGTTTCCTGTGCATTAAAGCAGCTAGTATATTTCCCTATATTTTAAATACCCAGCCAGTTACTGAAGCTGTAAGGACTGGAAATGTAGCTGAGGCTTGGAAAAGGACACTTCTCGGATCCAGGTAACTAACTAGGACTTAGAATCACATTGCAGCTATTTCTTAGCTACAATTTTTTTTCGGGCCTGTCTGTGGCCACATACATACACAAAATTACCTCTCAAGTTGTCTATGCCACTTATTTAAAAAAAAACAAAGTACCTGCCACTGAGGTAAGTTAATGACAGAGCTAGTATTCCTGTATGTCATACACCAAAGTCCAAACAGTTGCCATTGCATATAATTCTCACTTTTAAATCGCAGTTAAACTTGCCCCAGTCTTGGTGTACGAATTCTTTCCATTGCTTATCATTCATTCCCAGCCCTGGCATTTTCATTTTTCCATCAGACTACCTTAAATCCTAAGGATAAAACCTCATTTAGACTAAATTATAGGGAAGAATTGACTAACGCCTGTACAATCTGATTTCCAGAAGCCTTTCCAAATATTACTTACAAGTAATATAGTAGTATACTTTGTCATCTCTTAGGTGCCCTTGGAAAGGAACAGGTACTGTTCCCTTCTTATTGCAAGAATGTTTATCCTAAAAGAATAATCTCCAAGCAGTCAAGGACATAGATTAATATGATGTTAATCTAGAGGGTGAGGTATTTTGCCTTAGGTACTTATTCCAGTGTGGAGAACTCTCTAAATACCTAGGGATAGGGTTGGAACCCTGGAACTTTTCCTAAAAACTGCATTAAATATCAAAGAATCAGTGCTTTTTTTCCCAGATCATGCAAGAAAAGTGGCCATTCCCTTGATTCCCACCCATACAGGGAGGAGACCGACCTACCAAGGTCAATAGCTATAAAGGTAAATGAATTAAATACAGTTCTCTATTGTGTCTACAGAGAATACATCGCTTTTTTAATGCTGGAAGGTGTCAGGGATTCTTTTTGAACACAAAATAGTTTGCTTTGGAAAGCGAGGAGTTTTGGGGTCAGTGTCTTATCTGGCCCAATCCAACATGGAAGCAGAGATGACTGATAACTGGGGGAATCTGGGCAGCAAGTTCACTTGTAATTAGGGTGACATGTACCAAACTGCCCCTGATCTGTGTTTATATTTGTTGTTCTACCTTAATAGAATTTCCTTTCTCAAGTGTCCTGGTTTAGATAAGTTATGTGATGAAACCATGTAAAAGAGGGCTCTCCAATAATTTTAACCTTACTTTCCTATTTCCCTCTAACATCTCTGACTCATCAGATTCTCTTTACAGAATTCGTAGTGACAGACTTAAGAGCCAGAAGGAAACGTTGAGTTGCTCTGAGGAGTCCCAGAACTCAATACTCAAGAGAGTTAGGGGGAAGAAATGAAGGGAAGGCAGGGGATGGCCCCTACCAAGAGAGCCAAACACCAGAACAGCTCTACTGTGTCCAGTATGTTTGGATTTGGAGTAAGAATGGAAGGGATTAAAAAATTGAAATCCTAAAATTTTAAAAAACCAAGGTATAAATAATAACTAGTATATCCTCCTCTTTAAAACATGGAGAACATACCATAGAGTAGAAATGTCCGTCCAAGATGAGCTGGTGCCAGAACCCAGGGCAGCTCTCCATGTAGAGTTCTCCATTTCTCTGCAAAAATACTTGGGGGAGGAGGACATGAACATAGACACAAAGAATAGCTTTAGAAACAAGGCCTAAAAGTATTTGTCTCTTGTTTCTACAGCAACACAAGTGTGGTTAGCCACACAAGTATGGTTAACTGGCTCACTGGCCAGGGGATTTTCAGTGGAGATGGGCCAAAGGTCTCCTGTTATCCTTCCCTCTAACAGCTAGAAACCTGAGCAATTTCATCAACTCCTTCAGGCTTCTCAGTTCTAAAGAACAGACTACCAGGAAAGCCACCATATTACATAGCCAGGGAACTCTGGCAAAGAAACCAAGCTTCAGGTTCCCCTTAAGCCAAAAAATACAGATACTCATAAAACGTAATGGGCTTGTGAGCTAGGCTATTGAGATCAGTGACACCCAGGTTATCAGACATTCAAGTAACTGCTGCTTCGGGGCCTTTGACTCCAATTCTTCAATGAGTAGCAATTCTTGTTTACTGCATTGACACAGCAAGGTAAGATAACCCCTGGAAGTCTAAAAAGACTCCAACACCCAGCTAGAACAGAGCTGGATGTGCACTGTTTTTGCCCACCAGGTCTCTGAGGATGGGACCAGGAACTGTTTGGTCATAATACAACCTCCCTGTAAGATAGGTAGTGACCTTATTTTAGAGATGAGAATGCTGAATTTAAACCTAGTTAGTTATGGGACTTGCCCCAAAACACTATGCCTGGGAATCTAGCTGTGGTAGGCTGAATAATGGTCCCAAAGATATCCAGAGCCTAATCCCTAGAACCTGTGAATGCTACCTTACCTGGTAAAAAGGACTTTAAGAATGTGAATAAATTAAGGATTTTGAATTGGGGAAATTATCCTGGATTATCTGGGTAAGCCCTACATGTTATCACATGTGTCTTTATAAGAGTAACACAAGGAGATCTGGCTATATAGGAAAGTAGGTGATGTGATGATGGAAGCAGAATTGGAATAATGCAATTTGAAAATGGAGGAAGGGGCCATAAGCCAAGGAATGCAGGTAGACACTAGAAGCTGAAAAAGGCACAAATGGATTCTCAATTTCTTCAGAGCCTCTGTAAGGAACACAGCCCTGTTCTTATACTTCTGGCTTTCAAATATGTAAGATAATACATTTCGGTTGTTTTAAGTCACTACATTTGTTACAGCAGCAGAAGGAAACTAACACACAAGCCTTTGATTTTCCCTTTAAATAATACTTTCAACAGAAGTGGAAAGTTAACACCCATGAAGGGAATCTGGGGAATAAATCAACAATGGTCTGCCAGACACCCAAGCTTTAAGTCTTGTTTTATCTTGGAAAATTCATTCAAAGTGTCCTAACTTTGGCTTCAAACTCTTGGCACACCACCACATGATCCAGTATGGATGTCTAGGCCCACTCCACAGCAGACAGACAAGCCCACAGTTTCTTAAAAGTTCTCTCAAAAAACAAAAAAATCAAAAGCATATCTCACTTCTACGGACTCACCCAACCAAATTTTTCTCCTTTCTATAAATATTCTCCTTATTTAAACAGAGAGAACACGCATGTATTGCTATTGCCATAAGGGGAAGACTGGCATTCCCAATGGAGTAACCCTTGTCTAGTATACAACTCCAACCCAAAGGGGAAACAAAAGACAGGACTGATTTTATATGAAGTTTTATTCTCAAAATATAAAAAACAAAACAACCCCCCCACACACACACCAAGAGACTAAGATATTAACTTCACAGCGCTTGCTTGCCTCAGGCTTCATATGAAGAACAGAATTCCAAACTAATGGACAAGTTCCTTCCTATGCTCTGAGTCATTCAAAAGAGGCAACATCCTTGGCCACATGACCAAAATGAGCTCCCGCAGCTGATCATGAGCCCAGATGCCAGGATGAGTTTCTCAGTTGAATCTAGTATTGCTAGAAGAGCTTTGCTTACTAGAGCAAAAGATGTGTAAATTGGCCTCTTCCTTTAGAATGCATCTGTCTCACAGGCTTGGGGACTGCTGTGCAGGGACGCCTGGTGTGGCCTGGCGAGGCAGGGTATACATGGCCCCCAAGAACTGGTCTGCAATCCTTCCTGCTTCTCGCAGCCCACTCAGCAGAGCACCATGGACTGTGGCTGGGTAGTTACGGATTGTATGTTCTCCCGCAAAAAAGAGTCGTGGAATTGGCTATTTCAGGGAAAAAATTAAGAGAAAATCAGTAGGTTACATATATACCTTATTCTTGTTGTGTTTGAATTGTCAAATTCCTGTTGACCCTTGAAAGCTGACCCCCCCCAATCACTAGTACATCATTCTACCAAGAAGGCTTCTCAGGTCTCCCTAATCAAAGCATTTCCTAGAATCAACACAGGTAGAAATAGGACAATAAAACACAGCTCCAGCCTCAGTTCTAGGATGATGCTTAACTGTTCTACAAACCAGTTTGACCCTGGGGATTACCCAGCTCATGTGGTCACTACTGGGGGGAAGGGGAAATCCTGGATTCTCTGAACCAGAGAGTAGACCATTTGTTCTTGTTCTTGGCAGGAATACTTTTGCTTCTCAGCTCAGAGCAGGCTTTAGTAAGCTATAGGTCCTGGGATCTGGTCAGGAGGAAACCATATTTTCTGGAGCAGGGTCAGGACAAACTATGGATAAGGCCTTGAGGTTATTTCTCTGGGGCATGCCTTGGAGGCCTGAAAATGCCTGGGACCCTGCAATGAACCATTAGAAAACAGGATGCAATTTCAATTTTTTTAAGGGAAAAAAACTGGCTATAATTGTATTCAATTCTGAGTGTAGACTACCTAGATTAACAAAGCCAAAATATGAGAAATCTGGCAAATATGTCTCCTCTGCTTTTGGTTATCTGAAAAAGTCTAAAGATAGACTAGAATCTTAAAAAGAAATCAGTGACATTTTTACCCTGAGCTCCTAGGATACTAAGTCTCTCCCCAAATAAACCCAGGTACAGATCGCCAATTTCTCACCTGTGGGGCACCCGGAATTGAGGGGCCAGGAGTAATTGGCTGAGCCATTAAGTCATAGTCATTTCCAGATGATCCTGCAGCTACATAGGAATAGGAGCCCCGGGCCCAAGGATCAGCACGCCAGCGAGACACCACAGTCTCCTTGGGCTAAAGAAAAAAACAGCAAATCACTACTGGATACCAAGGACAAACCAGTCATCTCTGAAAGGTAGAAAAACTGTGATGAATGGGGGTATGCGTAAAAGAGACAGAGGCAAAACACAAGAGGGTTAGTTAAGTGATGAATGCTGCTGCCTTCAAATACACTGGGACCAGGGATCAGATGTGGCTCAAGCAGTTGAGCGCCTGCTTCCCACATGGGAAGTCCCAGGTTCAGTCCCCAGTGCCTCCTAAAATCAAAAACAACAAGCAAAAAGATGAGGGAACCAACTCAGAGGAGCCAATGTGGCTCGGTGGTTGAGTGCCAGCTTCCCACATACGAGGTCCCAGGTTCATTCCCCGACCCCAGTACCATTAAAAAAAATAGACTGAGACAAAGTGCCTTCAGACAGCAAAGAATCTCCATGTTGTTTTCTTGTCTCTGAATCTAGAGATCTACACAGGACTTGATCTTTATTCCCTTATAAATTGACATGAAGCTTTACTGAGCCTCTCTCACAAGAATCGTAAAGGGGTATAAGTATTTCAAAGGGCCTACAGGAAGAGAAAAAAAGTACCAATATTCCCTAAAATATTCACTGGCCAATTATATTTGGTCACTTTGTCAAAAAGGCAGGAGGTGATATGACTCCACAAGCAGATACAAGGGGCAAAGCAAGGAATGGAGAAATGCTGGTGGCAAACAGCCTTGAGATCCCCATCAGTCCGTGGACTAGGGGGCTTTTCTGAATCCCATACTTAGGGCATGAACTCCAAATCTTAATATTCATGCATACTGAGCATACATTTCTCAATTCTGCCTGAAACTGTCCTGATCAAGAACCTATGCTGCAACTTAAGAGAACATGCCAAACCCTGATTTAGCCTGAGCCCCAGATCCCTGCTTGCTCCACCCACTCACTTACCTGGGGCACTGCACTGCTACCAAAAATCCCTTTGAGAATGGCCAAGCATCGGCCAACAATCACATCATCACTTATGTTTTCCATGATGCCAGCAGCTTCTCCTGCCACTAGTGCCAATAGTATTGGAGCTATGAAAACAGAAAGGACAATCCAGGGTTTCTCTACAGGCTTTTCTCAAGAACCAACTTGCTATGCCCCACATTATTGTTGGTGCTCTGAAATCTGATGACAACAGACATGCTTAAATTATGTTTCTGAAAGAGCAAATCAAAATCTATCTCAGAAGCAAGCTGGTAGACTATAGTGAGCAAAGTATGACTCACAGGCACTTCATTGCTTATAACTTTGCAAAATACAGCAATCCTGAAGAGAAAATTCCCACCCCTTGTTAACTAAAGAAAACTAACAAGTACCCCTAAATCTAGAGCAGGGGTTCTTAACCTTTTTTGTTCCATGGACCCCTTTGCCAGACAGGTGAAAACCACGGACCCCTTACTAAGTCCACACTATACTGTGTATTATTTAATAAATATATCACACCTGCACCAATACGTCCCCAAAGAATAATGTTTTTTGGATTTTCATTTCAAGCTCATGGACCCCCTGAAATCTTTCCATGAAGAACCCCTGATCTAGACAGAATTTTTAGCCCTGAGCACCTCAGACAGGTCCGTGACAATGGCTACCTACATTCTAGCTACCTCAGGCCCCTCTAAGTCCATCACAACCTTTATTCACCCAATCAGCAAATATTACTCAACAGCCTTATGTAAAAGGCACAGTACTAGGTGCTGGGGATATAAAAGCTAAAAACTAGACTATGTTTGCCACCAGAGCAATAGATAAGTAACCCACATTATATATATAATTATGAATTGTGACAAAAGCTATGAAGAAAAACACAGGATAAGCAAAGAACATAAGGACTTAATTTAGATTTGAGGTGGTGTGTGTATGTGTGCGTGTTTGTCCTGGAAGGCCTCTCTGAAAAAGTGACATTTATGTCAAGACCTGAAAGCTGAGTACAAATCAGCCAGGTGGAGGAGGAGGAGGAGGAAACAGCAGCAACGGCAGCAGCAGCAGCTCAGGCCAAGGCCACAGTAGAAACAGCATGGCCCTGAAATAGAAAGCAGCACTGTGCATTCCGAAATTCCAGGATTTGAGAGCAGACAAGTGTGTCCGGAGCCCAGGGAACAAGGGGGGAGAATGGACAATGATAAAGCTAAAGAAGTAGAGCAGGGGCTAGATTATGAGGGCCTTAGAGACAGCCACGATAAGAAGTTTGAACTTCTTAATTCCATGGAAAACCATCAAAAAAGACAGAAGCAAGGATATCAGTTAGGGGCTAATGGCAACAGTCCAGGTAAGAGGTGACAGTGGCTTGGACTGTGGGGTGGGCAGCAGAAAAGTAAACAGCCCTCA
>JAQZBX010035781.1:0-14401 GCA_029593785.1 Cabassous unicinctus
CCTCTCCTTACCTGTTTCTCCTCAGCAATGCAGCATCGATTGCTGAAAACTGCAAAGGATGTTTCTAGAAGGGAGCTCATGGAAGGTTGGGGACCTAGGGACAGTTTTTACAGCTTCCTATGGATATCCAAGGCAGCCTGGCTAATGAAGAGAGTTCAAAGGAGGAGCTGTTCTTCCCTAGAGTCAGGCTCTACCAGAGGGTATTTTTATTGCCTCTATCAGCGTTCCTTGAAATAAGGCTGTGTTTTCATCTTGCATCTGAGTAATTCTCCTGAACTTTTTATAACTGACTGGTTTGTTGTACACTTCCTCATCTTTTGAGGAGACATGTGGCAATATGGTCTCTGGTCCTCATATCTGCCTGTCCCTTCCTTCCCTTTTATGCAGGAATCCCATACAAAGGCCCATAGGGAGGCCACTCTTGGCCATCCTCTAATTTGTACTGTAGCCACATGGTGTAGCAGGAAAAGATTAGCCTCTTCCTTTTTACCATCAGTAGGCAGGTTATCCCAATTCCTGAGAAGGTATATGGGGAGTCTGCTGAAATGCTGGAAAAGCTGCCCATTATCCTAGTGGAGGATAAATGCATTCATCAGTCTTAGTGGCATCCCACTCCTAGACCTGACCAAATGGAAACTGCTCGCTGCAGCAGCACCCTAGGGGTCAGGAGCCCTGCTCGCTGTCCCAATGTTCTGGGGATCAGGAGCCCTGCTCAGTGGGTGTCCCCAGGGCCTTAGAGGTCTGGGGAGACATTTGGGTCCTGTTTCCAGACTGAAGATACCAAGCTGGACTTCCTCCCTAGGAAAGGGACTGGCTAGAGACCCTTCTTTCAGCCTACTTTTGCAGAGGTCTAAGGAAGTGGGTATGAGGGAGAGCTCATTTTATGGCCACTGCCAGGGACTGAGTTTTTTAGAAGCACATTGAGAAGCTAGAGGCTGATTGTTGTGTGGCTTACAGGCAAACAGCCTCGGAGGCACCAGAGGTAATGCAAATGGATTAACAGGAACCTCAGAGCCTCCAGGGGACTTAGGAAGGAACAAAGCACCAGTCATGGCCCAGGGAGGGAGTCTCAGCGGCCTCACTAATAAGACAAAAGAGGGCACAGGCAGGATCTGATTAAAAGCCTAGACTTATCAGTCTTCATCAGGTGTTGGGGAGCATTACTTGCCTTTATGTCTCCTGCCTGACTCACCAAATATGTTAGCAGAACACTCTAGCTTCTGGGTTTCTAGGTTCTTGGCTTCATCACAAGAAAGAATTCAGAGATGTGCCAGTTTAATGAGACCAGTAAAAGAGTTTATTGAGACATGAGAAAAAGGAAAAGTACACACCCAAGACATGGGTGTGGGCATGCTACAGGGTGAGACATACCACATGGGGCCCAGGCATATCATTTACAGAACAAACATTTACAGCCTTGTTCTCAAAGAGCTTCCTCCCCTCATGGGCTTTCTGTGGGGAGTCTCGTGGCTATGTTCTGACCAGCAGCTGTTACTACTTTATTCTGACCAGCCACTTCCGCTCATTTCCTATATTAACCTGCCTCATATCTCTATAGATTTACCTAGTCAGGACATTCCATATAAATGGAATTAGACAATATGTGGCTTTTATGATTAGCTTCTCTTATTTAGCAAAATACTTTCAAGATTCATCTAAGTTGTATTATGTATTATTCCTTTTTATGCAAAATAATATTCCATTATATGTATATACTGCATTATGTTTATCCTTTCATCAATTGATAGACCTTTGATTTATTTTCATTTTTTATTTTTTATGAACATTGCTGACGAACATTCATGTACAATTTTTTTTTGTGTGGACATATATTTCCTTATCTCTTGGGTGCATAGCAAGGAATGGAATTGCTGAGTCATGTGGTAATTCTGTGTATAACATTTTGAGGAACTGTCAGACTGCTTTGCAAAATGACTGCACCATTTTACAATCCATTAGTAATGAATGAGGATTACAGTTTTTTCCACATCCTTGGTAGTACTTGTTATTGTCTGTCTTTAATGTTAAAAAATGTTAGAAAAAGAGGGACTAAGAAAATGTTCTTGCAAATCTTCACTAGAGAAGACTGGCATAAATTAAATGAGAGTGGAAATACATGTGTAAATATGGCACATAAAATCAATTGTGAAAACATGTGTCTGTTATTTTTTTAACCTGAGGCTAAGCCTAGCAGGCTTAACTAATGTACCTAAGTTTACCTATTGAATTTTGCCTAGCCCATGAAATTCCCTCCCCCCACCCCCAAAGGTCGATTCTCTTAAAGAACATAGATTTTGTTTCTTTTCTCATATTTACTTTTTTCATTTTCCTAGGAGATATCAATATTTTAATTCCCCTTTCTTGGAAAATTTCAACTTAAATTTAAGTACATTGCATGAGTATATATGTTAAACTTAAAAGTTTTATTTTTTATTTTTAAGTGCCTTCATTTTGTACTTCATTCCTATCCACTATGCCCTCTGAATTTCCATTTTATTATATTAGCTTTCTAAAACTCATTGTAGCAGTTTGGCAGTCTGATTTGGTTATGAATTCCAAAAATAGATATTGGATTATGTTGTAAACTGGTCTGTTCATCTGGGCATGATTAAGTTATGATTAGCAATTTGATTGGGCCAATAGGGCATTGAGTCCCGCCCCTTGGTAGGTGGGATCTCAAAGATAAAAGACATAGCAAAGGACAGAATAGGAGACTTTTTGAGTTGGAGTTCTGATGCGGAGTCTTGAGCTAGAGCCCCAGGAAGCAAGCATACAAGAGGAGGTTGGTCGTGAGGAAAGAGAGAAGTCCCCGGGAAAAGAGACGAGCCTGACAGTTCACAGCTGACCTTGTGGAGGAAACAGAGGAGCTAAGCCTGGAGAGACATGGAGCCCCAGGAAGAGACGAACCCAAGAAGCCTGAACCCTGGCAAACATCAGTAGCTGTCTTGTTGCAAAACATGGCAACAGATTTTGGTGAAGGAAGAAACATATGCTTTATGGCCTGGTAACTGTAAGCTTCTACCCCAGATAAATACCTTTTATAAAAACCAACCAATTATTGGTATTTTGCATTAGCACCCCTTTGGCTGACTAATACACTCATTAAATATTTTTTAAAGGAAAACAATGTGAATTATTAAGCTATTAAACAGAAACACAATCCATTTGTAAATAAGGGAATTTTTCTTTTTTTTCCCATAAAAGGAAGCTTTTCACTTGTCCATAGTGAATTTAAAAACATAGTCATCTTGATTCATTGGTCTATCTACCTATCATATTGAAGATATAAATATATAGGCACTACTATATTTTTGGTATCTCAAAGAATTGAGAAAATTACAATTACCAGAATATTTAAATTTGTCCAAAACAGTCACACTCTATAGCTGTTAAGAGAAAAGTGCATGAGGGTACCAGCTGGTGCTTGTTGAGGCAATAGAGAGTTTTGGAAAGACAAATAGCTTTGGTGACATACAGTCCTCAATTTCAATCCCAACTTTAGAATTCATTATCCATATTACTTTGGTCAAGTCATTTATTTTTCTACATTTCAATTTCCCATCTATAAAATGGTGATACTAATGACTACTTTGCACAGTTTCTATTAAGATTACAAGTATTACATAAACTATCGGGCACCTAATAAGTGTATAGTAAGTAATGTGTTGCTATAGTAACTGTTGCTATCGTTATCATTAATAAAATTTATGTATAAATCAATGCTTAATGCTTATATTCCTGATATCTTTCCATATATAAAGCTCAGGCTCCTATTTTGCCTTTATAAACCATGTACTATCTTATGCCTTCAAAGCATATGCTAATATTCATTTTAAGTCTATCTCATCAAAATAAATGTGTTAATTTATAGTGTATAGGGGAAGGCACTACACACAGACTGATTTACATCCTCCAACAATGATACTGGGCTTTATTTATTTTCCCAACTTTAGACATGAATTACACTGTTGACAAAATATAAAGCTGTAAAGGGAAATACAAGGTAAGTAAAAAGATTAGTGGGAAAATTTTGATATAATGTCTACTTCTTTTTTAAGGCTAAGCAATCTCATTCATGCTGAATAAGAAAATTTTCTTAACTCATCACTTTGCATTTACAAACCTAAGAATTATGGGAACATGCACATACTGACAAGAAAAATTGGCAAGAGAAAGGAAATAATAAGCACCAAAAATAATTCTTTAATTAAAGTAAATGAACAATAAAAATTAATTTTGCCAGCCTTGCAGAAGTTATAAACATTAACTAGTAGGGGCTCATGTTAATAAATATATTTTTAATGTCAATATTCAGGTATAGGATGGAGAGTATTAATAAGGAGAGGAGACTTCATACCTGATGCTCTCATTTCCCATATCACTGCCTGGATTTTCAAGACAGAATGGGAGGAATGGCCAATGCCTACAAAATCAATTTTTCTGAATGTTCTTTTCTTCTACTTAATTGTTGAAAGGAAAGTTCATATTTTTAAAATAACTTTATTAAGACTTATAACCTATTACCATAAATCTGTCTTAGGGCAATTTACATTCACCAAGTGATGGGCATTTCTGTTGTTTCCAATTCTTGCTATTATCAATAATACTGCTAAAATTGTATGCAAGTCATTCTTTGAATATATGTTTTCATTTTGCTTGGATAAAAACTTAGGTGCAGAATTGCTGGGTCACAATCAAATTTACATTTAACTTTTTTTGAGAACTGCCAGACTGTTTTCAAAAGCAACAGGACCATTTTACATTCCCACCAGCAATGTTTGAGGACTCTTAATTTCTCCACATCCTTGCCAAAACCTGTCATTGTTTGTTTTTCTGATGACAATCACTGTAGTGAGTGTAAAATGATATCTCACTGTGGTTATAATTACATTTTTCTAATGTCTAATGATGTTGATGATCTTTTCCTGTGCTTTCAGCCATTTGTATATCTGCAATGATGAAAGATCTATTCAAATATTTGCCTAGTTTTTTGTCTTATTTTTGAGATGTATTTATTCTTTTTGCATTCTTCATATAAGTCCCTATTAGAAGTGTGTTTTACAATCTTTTCTGATCATCTACTTGCCTTTTCATTTTCTTAATGGTGTTTTAGAAGTGGAAATTTTTTTAATTTTGATGAGGTCCAATTTATCAATATTTTCTCAAATGGAGTACTTTTGATGTCATTTTTTAAGAAACTGTTTTTTAATCCAAAGTCTCAAATATTTTCTCCTTTATTTTATTCTAACAGCTGTGTCTTTGAGTTCTTTTATTTAAGTCGATGAACAATTTTAAGTTATTTTTTGTATATAGTATGAGGTAAAGGCCTGAGTTTATCTTTTTGCATATGGATATTCAATTTTCCCAGGTGATTTATTAAAAAGCTTATTGTATTAGTCCGCAAAAGTGGTGATGATGCAAAGTACCAGAAATCTGTTGGCTTTTATAAAGGGTATTTATTTGGGGTAGAAGCTTACAGTTACAAGTCCCTAAAGAGTCCAACTCAAGGTACCATAAGAGGTATTTTCTCACCAAAGTCTGTTGCTTCGTGTTGAAGCCAATCTCTGTGGAGGGTTCAGCCTTCCTCTTCCTCTTAAGGCTCTGTGGGTCCAGCTTCTTCCAATCTCACCTATAGGCTGGAGGACTCATTTTTTTCCAAGCCTTCTCAACTGCTCAGAGCTCTGGTCTCTTCAGCTGCAACCTATCAGGCGAATGGCTCATCTCTCTTCCTGGGGCCACAGGATCAAAGGTGACAAAGTTCTTTCTTCTGGTATCTATGAAGCTTCTCTCTTCCCATGTGTATCTTCTTCTGTGTGTCTTCTTGAGTAAGTGTCCATTTATATAGCCCACCAAGGGGGCAGGGACTTAAACTGAGTTACACCCTACTGACATGGTCGATTCAAAGCCCTAACTAATCTTAACATAATTTAATCAAAGACCTCTCAGCTGAATCTAATACAATCAAAGGGTATCATGCCCAGAAGACCAGAGCTGTTTACAAACATAATCTCTCTTTTTGGAATTCATAAACAATCTCAAACTGCTGCAGTTATCATTCCCCAATGAACTGCTCCTTTTTCACCATTCAATTGACTACAAATATAAGAATTTACTTCTCTACTCTCAATTCTTTTTCACTGATCTACATGTCTATTTTTATGCCATTATGGCATTGTTTTGAAAATTAGATCAGGGACATTCCTTTTTCAAATATGCCACTTATGACTAATAGAACACACACACACAAAGAATGGAAATAGAATATCTGAAGAATATTTGTTTTGTTCTTTCAGGCATATGGAATTCTTAAGGTTTAGAAGAAACATAAAACAATCAGATTTCACCAAACTTTCATATCCACGGATTGTCAAAGAATCTTGAAAGCACTTCCTTTTCCCCTAGTAATATAAATATAAATGTAAATTCTTGCTTTGAACCTGCTATGATTCTTCTAGGCCAAGTTCTTTGTCTTAAATAATTTAATTTATTCATGTTATATAACAATCTATTTATTTAAAATAATTCAATTTATTTTAATTTATTAACTTAATTTAATTTAATGAATTTAAAGCAGCTGTCATGGAATTGCAACTAGGATTAATATTAGCCCAGGTGATTTAGGAATGATCAGAAAACTTTATATTTATTACAGCAAAAATATTTCCATATGAAACATTATATTTGTGAATCAACTACCCAATTCAATATGTGAGCTGATGAGTCACTTTACAGAATAACTGTACTTTGGTTCATAGTTACATTCCCCCTTATGTGTGTTTATTCCTCTATCTTGAGGATTTGGGGATGGTGATGCCCATTCTGCTTCTGATTTCATGTGGGATTTATCCGTTGTATGCAAGGGTGCTTCAACATAATAAAATCAATTAATGTAATTCATTGCATTAACAGAATGAAGGAAAAAACTACATGGTCATCTCAATTGATGCAGAAAAGGCATTTGACAAAATTGAGCACCTCACCTTAATAAAAAATAACTTAGAAAAATAGGAATAAGATGAAACTTCAACATGATAAAGGCATACGTGAAAAACCCACATTGGAATTCTATGAGATCCTACTGAGATGTGCATAAGCGTTACCTCTGGGATGACCTCCTGACTCATTTTGAAGTCTCTTAGCCATATAAACTCATTTGTCTTTACCTTTTCCCCCTTTTATTCAAGGTCTTTTTCCAGTCACGTTGACAGGTGGTGCTTGGTAACAATCCCTTGGTGCCAAGAAGGCTCATTCCTGGGAGTCATGTCCCACGCTGGGAGGAAGGTAATGCATTCATATGCTGAGTTTGGCTTAGAGAGAGGCCACATTTGAGCAACAACATCAAACTTAATGGTGAAAGACAGAAATCATTCCTTCTAAGGTCTGGAACAAGAAAAGGATGCCCACTATCACCACTGCTCTTCAACATTGTAATGTATCTTCTTGCCAGAGCAATTAGTCAAGGAAAAGAAGTAAAAAGCATCCAAATTGGAAAGGTGTGGCAGTTTGATATAGTTATGAATTCCAAAAATAGATAAGGATTATGTTTGTAAACTGGTCTGTTCCTCTGTATGTGATTAAATTATGATAAGGGCTTTGATTGGGCCATGTCAGTAGGATGTAGGGACTCAGAGATAAAACTACATAGCAGAGCAAAGGAGTTAGTTGGAGTTTTGAGTTGAAGTTCTGATATGGAGTTTTAATGGTGGAGCCAAGGGAAGTAAGCACACAGAAGAGCTTGGTCCTGAGGAAGGAGATAATGCCCCCAGGAACAGAGACGAGCCATTCGCCTGACAGTTCACAGCTGGCCTTATGGAGAGAAGCAAAGTCTAGAGAGCCTCTTAGTCTACAGCTGACCTTGTGGAAGAAACACAGGAGCTGAGCCTGGAGAGAAATGGAGCCCCAGGGAGAGAGGAACCCAAGAAGCCTGAACACTGGCAAATGTCGGAAGCTGTCTTGCTCCAATACATGGCAACAGACTTTGGTAAGGGAAGAAACTTATGCTTTCTGGCCTGCTAACTGTAAGCTTCTACCCCAAATTAATACCCTTTATAAAACCAACCAATTTCTGGTATTTTGCATCAGCACCCCTTTGGCTGACTAATACAAAAGAAAGACTAAAACTTTCTCTATTTGATGATGACAGGATCCTATATAAAAATAAAAATTAAAAAAAAAACACAACAAATTCACAACAAAGCTCCCAGAGTTAATAAATAAATTCAGCACTGTGATGGTGTACAAGACTAATACCCACAAATCAGTAGTGTTTCTATACACAAACGATGAACAATTGGAAGAAGAAATTGAGGGGAAAAATCCATTTACAGTAGCAAACAATAGCATCAAGTATCTAGAAATATATTTAACCAAGATAGAAAGGACTTATACATGGAGAACTACAAAACATTGCTATAATTAATAAAATAAATGGAAAGGCATTCTGTGTTCATGGAATGGAAAACTAAATATTGTTAAGATGTCACTATCACTCAAAGTGATTTACAGACTCAATGCAATCCCAATAAAATTCCAATAACATTCTTTACAGAAATGGAAAAGCCAATCATCAAATTTATATGGAAGGATAAATTACTCCAAATATTCAAAGCTATCTTGAAAAAGAAGAATGAAACTTTCCTATATTAAAACTTATTACAAAGCCACCGTAGTAAAAACAGCATAGTTCTGGTACAAAGAGTCATATAGGTAGATGGAATCAAAGTGAGAGCTCAGAAATCAAGCCTGATATTTATGGCCAAATGATTTTTTATTTGAAAAGTAGTGAGTTAGCAAAACAATCATGAATACCATAAAGAACTCCCTTACATCAGCCCATCACCAACACCTTACATTGTTGTGACATATTTCTTACAAATGATGAAAGAATATCATAATATTAATGCTATCTATAGTCAATGGCTTATATTTGGTATATTTTTCTCACAAACTAATAATGTTTTAATATTATATATTTGTCATAGTTTATGAGAGAACATATTTATAGAGTAAACCACAGTCCATAATTCACCATGGGTTCACTGGTTATACAATCCCCTGCCTTGTACAATCCATCCAAAGCATATACTTGGTGGCTCTCAGTTTCATCACAGAGTTGTCTTGTCATCAGCTCAGTTATGGTGAAATGATTTTTTACAAGTGGACAAAAACCACTCAATTGGCAAAGAATATGCTCTTCAACAAATTGTGCTGGGAAAACTGGATCTCAATTTTCAAAAGAAAGAAGTATGAACCCTCCCTTACACCTATAAAAAAGCAACTCAGAATGGATCAAAGACCAAAATATGAGATCCAGAACTATCAAACTCCTATAAAAAACATAGGGAAGCCTCTTCAGGAACTTTTGTTAGGCAATGGTTTCTCAGATTTTACACCCAAAGCACAAGCAGCAAACAAATAGATAATTGGGATCTCATCAAAATGAAAAATTGTGTGCCTTACAGGACTGCGTCAGGAAAGTAAAATGACAACCTACACATTTTTAAGACTGACTTTGGGAGATGCACAAGGAGATTTTCCCACATACATTGGCTAAAATAGCTTATAAACTTTTTAAAATATAGCCTCAGTTAAGTCAAAGTAATATGTAATATGGGGTCATTGTCCTCAAGGTCATGAATTCCTTGTACCAAAGCATTCCAGTGAAATTTTTTTTGTAATGTGCAAATGGAAAGATATGTCCACGAATAAGACTGGCTACATCTCCATTGGAAACTTGGCTAGGATAAGGATGATGAACAGAGAGATCATATACTCATATCCAAGAGACCAACTTTGCACAAACATTAGATGTTTGCTCTGATAAATGTTGCTTTCCAAAGCATGGAGAGCCTAGTGATTTCAACTTTAGTAATTTAGGGAAATTTCACCATCACAGCACAGGGACTGGAAGTACAGCCTATACACTGAGTTATTATCTAGGCAGCCACACCTAGCAAGGGTATACTCATACATCTTAGAGAATCCAGGATGAAAGAAGAATCTAACTTGTTAATGAACTGAAACACATATTTAATTTTAATTTTTCCCTCCAGTTACTTCTAAGTAGAAAAGAATCATCTCTATGATATTCTCTACGTGCAGGTACACACACACATACACACACACCTAGTCCTCTCCCAGCTTTCCAAACCTAAAAGAAAACCCCAAAGCATTAATTTTGCAATGTGCAGGGAATTCTTGACTGGAAAATCCTATCGGGTTAGTTAAAAGTAATTTATAACCTGAAAATTACATCTTACACAGAATGTGTCCCCTCAGGCCTTCTGAAAGTACCTAAGATTCTGTCCCACAGAATCAAATCACCTCAAATTGGTGTTATCAATCTCACAAGCCTCCAAATCATTTCCCCAGGGAGTCACTTGACTGACTCTAGATGTTCTGAAAAAAATCGCTAGCTTTACTTATTTTACTATTTCTGAAATACAGTTCTTGTAAATAGCACAAATCATTACTGGCATTTTCTAGGAAGCTGAAAACTTTCAGGGCACTGGCCCAGTAACAGTGAAAGTAATAGGCACATTTTGTCAAAGTCTCCATCTAATGACACAAAAATACTTATAAGTTGGAGCCAGGCTTTTCATTGTATAGAGTGACCACCAGATACTGGAAAGTTTTCAATTTGTTTTTACCATTGAATTTTACTGATATCTGAATTTATTTAAAAATTTCTAAACTATTAGAAATTTATAAATTTATCTTATGACTTTGATCATTCTTAGAACACAAATTCTCCAATGGTAGTTTTAACTCTTGTGATTCATTTACTTTGTACTGAGTTTGCAGGAGGAAGATTTTGAGAAGAAAGCAAAGAGAGAACATGATGCTGCAAGGATAGAATTGAAAAGTATCTCTGTTGGAGATGTCACTTCACCAACAGTGTCATAGGGTTCATCTTTAGCATCATCCTCAAAAACATATATGAGGAATCTACCATTTGAATGGGAATATCTAAGCCCTGGGAAGACACCTTCTTTATACCAGCCTTTGAGAAATGCATATTCTCATTAGGGAGCACTCAGTTTAAAATATGAGAGTAAATTCATATACCAACTGAATTTGCAAAATAAAATTAGTATTTGCTTCTCTTTAATTTAAATGTTTAAAATTACTGTAACAGGGAACTATTCTCTCATAATTGCTGATGAAATCCCTAAAAGCCCTTAGGATTTATATATAATTTCTGGGATTAATTCAGTAAAAACAAACAAACACCAAAAACATAAGCAGGACTTAGTATTCGAAACTATATCTTAAAGCTATTAATCTATGTACACATTATGTCAAAATAATCAGCCCAATTGAAAGGTTTTGGTAATGGATGGTGGTGATGGTAGTACAACATTGTGAATGTAATTAAAAAGCACTGAATTATATATTTGAATGTGGTAGAAAGGAGAAATTTTAGGTCATATATATGTTACTAGAATAAAAATTTTAAAAAAACATAGGCCTGTATAACACAGTGAATTGTAATATAAATGAATTATAGTTAATAAAACTATAATAATATTCTTTCATCAATTGTAACAACTGCACCACCTAATATAATGTGTCAATAACAGGAGGGATATGGGAACTCTATTTTCTGCATGATTTTTCTGTCAACCTACAACTTTTCTAATAAAAGTAAAAATAATCAACTCATCTTATTTTTCTAAATATCCCTCGTTTTAAAAATATTAATCAAAACTTCATTTATTGTTTAAAAAATATAAGCCTAAATTATATCATTGAAAAACAAGAACATGTACGGAATCAAACGTGCTTCATTTCTAGCTCTAACTATATGCCAGGCCATTTAGCATCCCTGATCCTTTTCTTTTTTAAAAATAAGCAAGATGATTTTAAAGTCTCATCTGGGTCTATTTTTTTTATTCTATTTTTTCTGAAAGGTTCAAACTACTGACTTCAATACCTAGGTGTGATTCTTTTGTTGATTATGTTTAATGGACCAAGAATGAAGGACTCTTGTAGGGATAGAGAATGATCAAGGATCTTTAGGTTTAGAGCTCAATGCAACTGTATAGAGTGAGCTAGTCACTGAGTTTTGACGAGAACACAAAAGTGTTTCTTATGAGGCAAGTTTTAATGTAATATTTAGGTGTTAGAAGATACCAAAACCTTATTTCATCTTTTAATGTTCTTCTTATTTCAGGGATGTAGCCACTGCTCTGAATTTTTCTAATTACTGCAAGTCTGACTTCTTTGTTGTCTTACCTTGCAATAAAACTAATTTTAGAACTTTTAGTTTAATGCTATACTATACCACTATACTAAGACCACATTCATTAGGTGGCTTTTTACATTTTCAAAGTAGGTATCTGTGCTATATGCAAAAGTAGAAATTGATAGACCAGGGAAATCACAGCAGAAGTCCCTCTAGAGTTAGCCCTAACTAAAAGTATGACGAATTTTTTAATCTTTCTCTTTATATAGGATTAATCAGTTCTGATGGTATGAACAATTCTTACTAAACAATTATTTAAACTGACTTGGTCCAAAGTTTAACCATGGTATCTATTTTTCTTATTAAATTGCGTTTTTAGTCTTTGAACTATAAATAAGGTCTGGCAGACTCCACAAAATATATCTGTTTGAAATTTTTAAATATATTGAGGGAATCATTCTTCTAAATGTGCATAAATATTTTCACTTTCATTCCTCAAAAAGTGTGTAAAACTATATAAAAAGGAAAACAAAACAGTATAATTAAGGGGTATTACAACTGGTATAAAAGTATAAAATAGATCTTAATAAAACACATAAAAATGTGTTTTATTATGGTTTTTATTCTTGTCTAATTTTTTTTTTTTTTGAGCACTAATTTTAGTTTAATTCTGAACAGTATGCTTGGTCTAATAGCTGACTTATGTTACTTTAGAGGTGAAGTATAACATTGCTAATTTAGAAACAAAATTCCAACTTCTTTTGAGTTTCACAATAACCATTTGACCATAACCAGCAAAACCTTAAATGTTTTAATTTGCTTTCCTTCCTTTCAGCAGGCAGCTCACAAAGCATTTTGACATTGGGGACATATTCCAAGAAATGCTCTTGAAAGCGCTCAATAAAAACTGTAGCTTTTCTGTGCTCCAGCACTCCATTTCCTACTATCTTGAAACCATATTTTAAAAAAATATTACTTAACATAAAAAAGTTAAAATTTGCAAGAAAATTGGAAATATGCACCCCTCTTAATAAAAATCCATGTTGAACCATTCTTTCCCAATGGGGAATAAATTTTTCTCTTTTCAGCTCTTTATGTCCTCAATTCCTAAAACTTCTACAACTCTGAGTATTCAGTTGCCAGCAACTATTAAGTTGCTACTTTGGATTGACTGAAAGGAACAAGGTAAGTGTTGCCTTCTGAACATTTTTTAAATGTTTATTTTTAAAATATATAAATACATATTTACATATATTTGGCAAGTTTACTGCTCATCTTAAGATTGCAACAATTTTGCTTTCACATTTCAGGTCAATTTATGTTGTAGTTTCTCTCTTTCTTCTAGGTTAATGATACTTTATTATTACTTTTTAAAAGAGAATGTCTTCCTTTACAGAAACCTGAAGCTATAATTTCTAATCATGAGACCTTAAAATACCAAAATATTTCTATGATACATATTAAGAGATCAGTTACACAACTGTATTTTAACAGAGCAGGATATTTCATCATTGTTTTTAACAAATTTAGATATGGCATAATAAATACTAGGTATATATATATATTAATTGTGTTAACAAACACAATATGTTCATTTTGCTAGTTTGACTTTGCAATCATAATAACCTGTTTCTCTACATTTTTTTTTTAAACTGAGGCAACAATTACCATAGCTTCACTTTTTCAAATCAAACTCTCCAGCAATATAAGATAAAAACCCCTTATCATTTAACAGCAAACAACTAAAACAACAGTACCCTGCTTAAAGAAAACCAACATTTTTAAATTGGAAATATGTGCTACCATTTTAAGGTCACCATTAAAATCCAGTTACACTGAAGCAGTGTTTGAACAAACAATTTGATCCTATTAAATACTTACCTTCTCACCTACATCTGCTCTCTCCCATTGTTATGTAGACCAATTCACTCTTTTTATCAAAAGAAACCAAGAGGGGGGCGGATGTGGCTCAAATGGTTGGGCGTCCGTCTGCCATATGGAGGGACCTGGGTTCGATCCCTGGGACCTCCCGGTAAAATAAAAAATAATAATAATAATAAAAAAATATATATATATATATATAGAAGGCACATGGGCTGCCAGGCTCTGTGTGCCGGTGAGCGGTCAGGCCCCGGGAGCCATGCAGCAAGATGATGTAACAGGGGAGAGACATGACGAGATGCTCCAAAAAGTTCCAAAAACCAGGAACTGAGG